>LZPO01108022.1:124653-141006 GCA_001675575.1 Neotoma lepida | reverse complement strand
GGCTAGATGTCCATAACTTCTGTCTCCATACCTGAGTTTTGACCCTGGTTCTGCTTTGAATATCAGCTCCTAGGTACCCTTGAATCCATCATTCAAGTCTCTATGCTCAGTAGACAGTTCACCTTACTAGCTATGCCTAGAATTTCTAGTGTCCATTCTTGTGGTATCAGTTGTTGTGTTACTGTGACAACTTGTGGTGGAGATTGATTTTGTCTCATAGTTTCAGAAGTTTAAGCCTACCGTCACTGTATCTGTTGTTTCTGGGACTGTGATGAAGCAGAACATCATGGCGGAGCATACCACAAGAAAGAGTGGAACACTTACAGTTTTAGAGGGTTAGTCCATGATCATCATATCAGGAAGCAGAAAGGCATGGTGCTAAAGCAGTAGCTGAGAGCTTTACATCCAGTATACGGCATATATGTGTAACATATGATAGTGCATATTTATCCTTGCATATAANCTATTGCAGACATATATTACCATGTATTATTTTTAGGAGACTTGCATGAAATGGAGGAATGCAAAAAGACAAAAGATAAAAGGATAGAAAAAACATAGCAGACAAATGTTAATCCACAGATACTAGAGGGATACATTAATATCAAACAAAATGGAGGAAAACATTCTAAGGATAGCATAGATTTATTATGGGAAATTCTTCAATTAGTAAAAATCCACAGTGTGATATGCATGCAAATAAAAACTCAAAACTTTAGGATTTATAAAATAAAAACTGACAATTATAAGAGGTAAAATCAAAATGGGAAAATTTTAATTTATCTCTCTTTACCACAGATAAATTTCTAATAAAAGTATGATAGCATAAGGAGCTTAAACCCAATTATAACTTGGACTTAAAGGGTAGATATAGAGAATTGTGCTAAATAACTGTAGAAAACTCATTCCTTATGGGCACATATAAGATTTACAAGATCTAATCATTTCTGGACGTTGAGTCAATTTTANCCAATTTTAATAGATTGGAATCAAATCAAGAATGTTCTTCAATAAAAAATGCAATTAAGTCAAGAAATAAAAAGCAAAACTTAATTAGAATATACCCANATGATTAGGCATTTATACACACTTCTTAGTAACCAAAACATGTGTCTCAAATCCCCCTCAAATATTGTGCTGCTTAGAACATACTTTGAACTAAGCTACAGTGAAAATCTTCAGCAGCCGTTGGCCTATGTTAGCTGCCTCAGATCTGCTGTAAGAGAGTCTGCTAAGTATTCAGAAAAATGTCTTCCCTACTAGTCATGATGGACAGTTCTGGGTTCACAGATTCTGGAGCCCAGTGAGGTAGTGCACTCTTGTCATCCATCCACGTGGGAGGCTGAGGCAGGAGGATCGNGAGNTTCAGGTCTATCTGGGTTACATGAAGCTCTGTCTCAAAACTAAATATAAANAAATAAATAAATACCAACATAAAGGAACTGGCAAGGCCTAAGTCTGGACTTCGTTTCCTTTACCCTCCACCCCTCACACATGTTACTCCTCTAGCACTATGGGATGCATTTAGGAAATTGCACAGAAGGAAATTTACAACCTNAAAGTGCAAGGGCACGGAAAGCAGTGCAAAGGATGTCTGACTTCAGAAATTCNGAAAAGAAAGTATGTAGAAGAAAAACCATGAGAAGATGAGATCAATTGATGGCGCAGAAAATACACAAAATAGAAAAGCTGGTTAAACAAAGTAAAAATTGTTCTTTTAAAACTATAAATAAAATTTTGGTTCTTTAAAACTATGAATAAGGGGCTAGAGAGTGACTCTGTGGTTAAAAGCATTGGCTACTCTTCCAATGAACTTGGGTTCAATTCCTGGTGTCCACATTGTGGCTTACACCTGTCTGTAACTCCAGACCCAGGAGATCTCATGCCCTGTTCTGGCCTCCTCAGGCACCAGACACTCATGTGGTGCACAGGTGTACATGCAGGTAAAATATTCATTTATATAAAATAAAAGCAAAATGTTAAAAATAAATGTGAATAATATTGTGTCTCTTAAAATATGAATAGAATTGGCAGATTAGGTAAATAGAAATATCAGGAATGAATAAATAGATACTAATAAAAAGACTATACATATTGAAATACAATAGGACTTATGAAAANCACAATGCAATATATTTGAAAATTAATATTGACTGTATACATTCTTAGGGAAAATATGACTTACTCAAACCATTTTATACAAAAATAAAAATCATAACTTGTTCTTACTCTATTAAAAAAATAANCTTCCTATCCAGAACTCTCTTGTCCAAGATGGTTTTACAAGTAAATTTTATAAAGAGTGAAATATTTCCAGTTTATAGACATCCCTTGACAATAGCTCAAAAGTGCCCATCATCCATTATACTTTAAGAAGTTCTGTAGTCTTGATCATATTACTCAACACAGACAAAACAGGAAAGAGGGATTAAAACCCAGCCTCTTCCATGAGTGTGACTAGTTTAGTTTTAACTGGGAACAAATTCATTCATGATAAAATTCCTCCTGAAACTGAACTAGAACAAAAAGTCCTTCATATGGGAAAAGGAACCTGCTATAATCTTGCTACAAATATCACCAGATGCTGGATATTGAAAACTGAGAATTTGGAACCAGACAGAATTCCCACTGTTACTGCGTCTGTTCAGCCCTATCCTGGAGTCCCTTGGCAGCTCAATAAAACAATGAAAAGAACTAAAGTGTGTAAGAATGGAAAAGTAGGGAGAGTAACTCTCACAGTCACAGAGGATATAATCATGGGTGGAAAATCCAAAGGAATTTGTAGAAAAGTTATTATAATTAATGCCAGAGTTTGACATGGTTGTGGTGTTCACATTCAATACTTAAGTAATAAAATTAATTCGTGTAACTGGGCAACAAACTGAAAGCAAAATGAAAGAATTGCCATTACAATAGTACAAGGCAAGATGATGCCATTGGGAGCAAATCTGACATGACAGCTTTGTTCAAGAGCTCTGCCATGAACATTAAAAGTGTCAGACACTAAAATAGAGAAGCAAACAAGTACCATTGGTACCAGATTATGAATGACAATAGTTCATTCCTCTGCAGAAATGTCACTTGGCTCATAAATGCCATGCACATACAAACAGAACTTCATAAATCTGTGTTTTTCTTTAATCCAGCAGGCTTATTTAAACAATTAAACATTTATTGCATTTATTTTTTGTTTGTTTAATATATATGTATGTATGTGCATACATGGATATGAAGGTCAGAAAACAACTTGGGAGAGTCAATTCTGTCCTTCTACCATGTGGATCCTGGTATGAAACTCATGCCAGGCTTGACAGCAAATNCCTTTAGTCACTGATTCATCTCACTGGCCCTGATTTCAACACTTTTATTAATATACAAAGTACTAAGAATAACCCACATTGGCTGAGGACTGAGGCTTAGATCTCAAGCATTGAAAAACAAAATCTAAGACAGTCTCTTCAACAAACTCCTAGGGCAATGAGGTATCCATACAGAAGAAATGAAGTTGAACATTGACTTCATACCATATTATAAAGGTCCATTTAATCAGTAGTATANAGATAAGTGGACAGAAAATCTAAAAAGAAAATACAGGTATCATGAAATAATCAACATGCTAGTATCAAATAATTGAGAGAATTCCTACAAATAACTATGGAAAAGGCAACTAACTCCATGGGTAAAATGTTTACACTGATGTTTTAAAAAATAAATTCTTGGGGCTAGGGATGTAGTTCAATGGTAGATGCTTGCTTAGCATGTTCAAGACTCTGGGTTCAATCTTTAGCAGCAAAAAAAAACAAAACTCATTCATTCCATTCAAAATAAGATTAACAATAAATTAATGAAAAGTGACCACAATGGATTCTGTACATGCCCAAGGGGCACATGGGATTCTCTTAGCAAATATTCTCTTGTTATATTGGTTCGTAGCCATGTGGGAGTTCTCTTTTGTTTATTTGTCAAATGGTACATTGTTTTTTATGTATTTTTTTGTGTATGCGTCCATACATCACACCTTTTCAAAGTAATGGGGAAGGGATCAAGTTATTATCTCTCTATGAATGTTTCTATTGTTGAAAGCCAGGGAAGACACATGACCATAGAAGCTGATGAATAACCCAGCTAAGTTTTCTATTGAGAAATACATGGGAAATAATCCCACAGAAGTCCAGTTGGGAATCAAGAATAGCCAGTCTGTGTAAGCCTTGGAAAGAGGACTTGGACAGCTCATCATTCTAGCTTCTCTAGCAGTAATCATTGGCACANTATAGTCACTTAACCACATACACAGAAGCTCATCAATGTACTTGGTACCTTCAGGGAATATAGAGTCTCATAAGGACCCCAGGAAGTTGACTCCTCAGTAGAGAAGATGAAAGGAAGTCAGTGATCTTGGTGTGGTACAGGTTTGCCTAGGTGTGATCATCTTGCAGGAAGAAGTGACATCACGGATGTCTTTTAGAGGCCAGTTATCAAGCAGAAACAGAGCAGTGAATGTAGAGGGAAGGAACAGCACAGGGTAAGAAGTAGGGATGACCACTTTCCTTACAGAACACAAACTGCCCTGCAGTGTTTGGGGGTGTTCCACAGTGTATATGTAGGCTTGGGCTTACAAGGTAGACTGTATGAATCACACCCATCCCTGGCATGCTGCNATAGTGGGTTAATTGAATAAAATCTAGAAGGACTTTTCAATTCTAAGGATCCTTGGGTATATTTCAGGGAGACNTATGGCTTAAGTGTTTAAATTGATATTAGCATGGACACATTTTTACCGAGCGCCTCCTGTAGGCCAATCGGTTATTGCACTGGCAAACAAAGAANGCACAATGTTTGGGAAGTAAGACAAAAAGTATTTCTGTTGAATCCACAAAATGTGAAGGTAAGAAGAGCACTTTGCATTTATGTAGCATTTTGTCATTTCTGAACTTTCCCCCCACAAATATTTTCCCATTTAATTGGAGGAGAGGGTTTCCTGGCAGCTTTTATCCAGGATGAACACCATGCCAGGCATGCCTTTAGCAGGACAGCTCTGGTGGACTGCTAATCTGTGGTCTAGAATGGATTAGAGGATGACAGGGGAAGCCGAAAGACTGCTTTCTGTAGCATTGCTGTGTGTATTGGAGTAAAATGACTTAGTTCCAACAGTTTGANTTTTCCTTTGGTAGAATTACTTTGACATTCTTGGCTGACAGGTTTTTATAAGAACCCTNTTTGGTAAAGTTGTTGCTAATATAGCAATGGCAAAAATAATTGTATAAGAACAATCCAGGCTGCTGTAGCCATGGAGAGGAGGGAAGAAGGCCCACATGAGACTTCTGGCTTACCCAGAAACAGAAGCAAAAGCTGAATGGAAATAAAGGTCTATGGGATAAATGAATGGGAGCTTGAAACACTATGATGGATGTTTGCACTGATGTATCACAACCTATCTGAGGGAGCTTGGGCAAGCTGTTGACCGAGCTTCAGCTTTCTCTGCTGTGACATGAGGAGGGTCCCGTGTCTCTGCCTCAGTGATAAGGGATGAAATGATTTGAATGGCTGTAAAAGGTTTAGGATGGAAAAGCGTGTCTCAAAGGAACTTGTTGTTACAGCTCCACCCTTTTGCGTGATCTGTTTGGAAGGTCTATTGTCGGAATTTAATTATTTAGTATTGTTTTTGGGTCTCTTGCAAGGTAGCTCCTTATTCTGTCTGCTAAGTAGTAAAGTACAACAACATTGTCCCTTTGTTGTTTGACACTTAGCTTCCCAGCCAAATCGTCTGTTTATTTAATTATTTCAGAGCCTCACAGCATTTCAAAGGAGTGTTTTTAAAATTAGGGCTGTATATATAAACCCGAAAGAGTAAATAGAGTCACAATCACCTGGTTTGCCCAGCCTGGCANTTGTTATGTATTGGATTCTACACATCCAGGCAGAGAGAACAAATAGACACCAACAGAAAAATAAGCGTATTAGCATGAGATGGAAATAGGAATTATCTTCACAACTGCTAATCGGTAGTGCTGGGCCTTGGTGGCTAATTTTAAACACATAATTTCACCCCCACGTGCAAGCTGGCTGTGGACAAGGACAGTCCCCAGGAAGGCTCTTGTCATTTTCAACTATGCACCAGCAGAAGCTCACATCACCCTGACCATTCTGTTGTTAGTATGTAGGTCTGCAGGCTTCAGAATCCGGAATCTTGGAGGCTCCCCCCACCCTGACTTCTAGATCTTTNCACTCCTACTCGTTTGGTCTTCTACAGCTCCACTGAGGTTTGGTTCCAGGGGACACTTGATTAAAATGTTATTTTTAGCAAAACATAATTTCTAACTTTAAAATGCAAAAAACCCAAGAGGGCAGCTTAGGCTTGTAACTGTGACTCTCTGTTGGCCACTGGTGCCCAACAAAATCTGAGCAAACAAGCAATCAAGAAAGAATATTGGCTACAAAATGTCTAAAAAATGCATAAAAGCCTGTATAAAAGATGTTCGAAGCCCAGTCTCCATATCAGCATCTTCCCTGTTGCCTGACAGTGGTCATAACTATCTCTACTGAAAAACTGTGGCTCAAGTGACATATTTCAGATGGGGGCAACTTGAGATGGGCTGTGGCCCAGGTGTCAGGCAGGCAGGCTTTGCAGTAGGAGTAGTAGTGAAATTCCTGTCTCCCTCAGGCCTGAATTTTTAGTGATATGATTCAGCATACTGCCCAGAACATTGGATACAGCAACTGCTGTGAGTCAGCCTTGGGTCTTACTCCCTTGTGGCTTTGTGTGTTGTTGAGTGGCAGACATGGCATCAGTATGTCATTTGCTTCTCGTGTCAAACCTNGTGTCAGTAATACATACTTGCAAAGGGACATTACCCCAGTTAGCAGATACCCAGAAAATGTTTTTGTCTATTTAGTTTAAGTAATTGAGAGTTCTTTCTGGCTAATTTTGATGGCTAGAGGCTTAATCTATGTAGCAGAGGTTGACCATAGATAGCCTTTTCACATTTCTAGTTTTTAAAAATGCATTTTAGTATGTTTATGTGGGTGTGTATGTTCATGAGTGAAGTGTGAACCTGATTAGTCTTATCAATAAAAACCAGGAGTCAGATAGTGGGGTGATAACCTGAAAGATCAGAGAAGCAGAGAAGCACCCACCAGTGACTTCTTACCTCTCTGGATCCTCTGACCTAAAGGGCCGAGATCCTGTCTCCACCCTGCCGTATCACTTCCTGTCTCTGCCTCCCAAGCGCTGGGATTAAAGGCCTGAGCTTCAATGGTTAACCAGTGGCTGGCTCTGTCCTCCAACTTCCAGGCAAGCTTTATTTGTCAGAACACAAACAAAATATTGCACAACACATGCATGTGAGGATGCACATGTGTTTGTGGGTGTGTATGCATGTATGTGAGTCTGAATGAGGAGGCCAGAGAGCAACCTCTAGAATGCCATCTACCTCTGAGTGAGCCTCTGAGAGGCTTTATTGCAATTCCTGGGTCTCATGGTATTAACAAGAAAACTAATGCATGTTTTTAAGTCTGAGGTTGGCTGTGGCTTGTTCTGTCTCTCTGATCATTCAGAATTTACCTCAATACCTGGCCTGGTGTTTTCAATTAATAAGACCGTTTAAGATTCGCTCTACATAAGTCAAATAAAAATAGTGAGAAGACTCATAGTTTGTGATTGGGCTAGCAAAATGACCAGGAATGAGTGCCCAGCCAAGGCAAGCTGCCTGTCTCCAGAGTCATCCCTTACTCACATGGTAAGTGTGGACCACACAGGAAATAACTCGATGCCTCAGGCTGAAAAATGGAACTAATAACAAGTTCTCCTAATTCATAAATAAAACTACGCTGGTGCTAAGCTCTGTACATACTGTTCCTAAGGACTGCTGACAAAAAAAAAGATTAAAACAGTTTTAAAGTATTACTAGGATGGTTACAAATGCTTAGAGACTAGGGATTGATTGTTCTTTAACTCACTGATGTTTTCAAAGGTTTTCCGTGTTGTCTCCAAATTAGAAAGGACATCAACAGAATGAGAATTGGAAGAAGATAATCTACCTCAGAAAGCTTGGTGTTTTAGAGCCGTAAAGACATGGCCTTGAATTGTACTCCAATTACTTATTATCTGTGCNGTCATCCATTAAAGAGACACACACTAACCTCCTGTTGTTTGTTATAATACATTAAGCTCCCGGAGTCTCAGTTTCCTTGCCAATAAAGTACAGGTTAAAGGGTAAGCTCCCAAGGTTAAGATGACGTGCTGAGTACAGCAGATGTACAGTGAGACCAAGCTCTCCTCCTCACTCGTTAGATAAGGAAACTAAACAAGTCATGGCTGTGGAGGAAGCACACTGTAGGAGGAAAGTTAAGGCAGTGCCTGTTTATAAGGCAGAGAATCAGNGAGTGTTAGAGACAGGGGATGACAGAGCTATGATGGCCTGGGATTTCAGGAGAGGGTTATTAAAGATTTGGGATGGTGGTGTAGATGCTGCTGTGCTGCTGCTGTGGGTTGCCTATAAGCAGACAAGATGGTGGAATGTAATGCAAGGTATCTCAAGTCAAATTTCATTTTGATTACTACTCAGCTTTGCAGGGGGCAGGGTGGGAGACCCATATATATGTCCACCCATCCTTTCACTGATCCATCCTTTAAGGATCTGCTTATTTACTTGTCCCCCATGTGTGACATCTTCCTAGTGCTAGAGATACAGTAAAAATTGTAGAAGACTGGAGAAGTACACATGTGTAGAGCAATGTAAGTCATTGCAATGAGTAGCAAGATGGTGACTGGATGCATGTGGGATGCCCCCAGGGGATACAATCCAGAATTTGCCACTCAATGGCTAAGCATCTTTGGTAAGAGGACAAACCCTGTCAGTCTCTATGGCCCTGTCCTCTTTTTCATTGATTTGAGGTTCAGTTGAAATGACACACTAAAGAGTCTGTGGGGTCAATATTATGTTATATAAATGTATATTTCATTTAACCATCAATGAATATTTCATACTGACACTACCACAGCAGGTCTGATCTGATGGAGTTGTCTTTCTGTATGCTGTGAATATGTGTTGCTCTGATTGGTTGATAAATAAAATGCTGATTGGCCAGTAGCCATTCAAGAAGTATAGGTGGGATAAGCAGACAAGGAGAATGCTGGGAAGAGGAAGGCAGAGTCAGGAGATACCAGCCAGCTGCCCAAGGAGCAACATGTAATGGGACACAGGTAAAGCCACGGAATACATGGCAACATATAGATTAATAGAAATGGGCTGAATTTAAGTGTAAGAGCTAGTCATTAATAAGCCCGAGCTAATGGCCAAGCAGTTATAATTTATATAAGCCTCTGAGTAATTATTTTATAAGCAGCTGTGGGAATGCAGGGCCTGGCGGGACCAGGCAGGATGGAGAAACTTTCTCCTAGACTGATCCTCTTCATAATTCCGTCATAATAAATAGGGTCTGACACAAGCATTCTATTGTCAGTCTTCTTCTCTCTCTTTTTTGAAACATGTCACTGTTGTGACCTGTGTGCTGTGTACTGTGTTCTGGTTGACCTGAAGTTCACTCTGTAACCCAGGTTGGCCTCAAACTCACAGAAATCCTCCTGTCTCAGTCTCCCAAGTTCTGGGATCACAGGCAGGAGCCACTACATCCACTAGTCCTGACTACCTTGATATGGTTTCTTTGCAATCCTTATCTTTTAGCTCTTTCTGTCCATGTGGCTGTGTCTCCTGCTTGTGTGTCCTTCAGAATTCTCAAGAAGTCTAATAAAGATTGAACCCGCCTTTGGAGGTGGAGAAGAGTGCCGCCCAATAATGAAGGCGTTAGAAGGGAGAGATGAGCACTAGAGAGGTCACAGGAAGAACATGGAGGAGGGATGAGAGTGGAGATGTGAGCAAAGGTAGAAATAAAACCTAGAAGAGTTCAGAAAGCAAGAGGCGGAAGTACAGAGAGACACAGCCCTCCAGCTGGTGGGAAAAGGAATGAGTGCTTCACATTTTATATCACTTATCTTCTTGTTCTACAATATTTTTGCTGATGTCTGAATAGAGAGAAGCGTGTGTGTGTGTGTATGTGTGTGTGTGTGTGTGTTAATAACAGTCATCTATTTATAGACCCTAAATTATATGCCATGAAAGCCTCTCTAAGACAAGATGTGTTATTTGTCTGCCAGAAGAAAAAGTTAAGGGGAAAAAGGAGCTTCTAGATTTCTCTCGTCCCTTTCTTCATCCTCTCATGTCCACCAAGTTCTATGGTTAGTGACAACTGCCTACCTTAGGGTTTAGAATGAAACTCTAAAGAGGAGAAAAGAGAGTTTTGCAGCTCTGACTCTAGGAGGCTGTGTCTCCATGGTTACCCCCATCTCTGTCATCTTTCAGCTGCATTGGGAGAGCTAACATTGTTTCCAGGTCCCCAAGATTAAAAGAGGAGATTGAAGTCAACAGGATTGTCCTACCTGAGGCTACCCAGGGACCTGGTAACAGAAGGACAGAAGGGTCGTCTTGTTCAGTCTAGTTCACTCTCTCTCTCTCAACCATCATGCCTATTTCCAATTCCAACTGGTATAACTCACATTTGAAGCCATGGAGATTCATTTCACTTTTCCTTCTGACTTAACGTGTCCAAAACAGAGGCCTCATCTCCACATGGGCTCCAGATGACCTTCAGGTACAGGGAATTCCATCCTCTTTTCCAAGCTCAGTTAGTAACACACACACACACACACACACACACACACACACACACACACACACGGTGCTTTAAGAAAGTGGGCTTTGGGTCAGACCTGGGCCTGCCTGTCTCTGGCTCATATGGATTCCTCAATCTTAATGCTTCAGTCTGTAGAGTGGTGATAAGTTTTCTTACTTTCATTATTTGAGACAGGATCTTATTTAATCCAGGCTGGCCTCTAGCTCACTGTGTAGCAGAGTATGACCTTGGACTCTAAGTTGTCCTGGCTTTACCTCCAAAGAATTGGGATTATAGGTCTACTTGGTTTAAAATGGACCTAAGACCATTAAGAAAGAGTGAATGAGCTAATATAGGCAAAGTGCTTAACAAATGTGCAAATAATAGGCTTCTATAGTTTATTATCATTGCCACCATCATATCGTTATAATACCTTAGTGGGCAAGAAAAGCTGGCGATCCAAGAGCTCTGGTTATGAATATTAAGCAAGTAGGTGTCATTCTTCTTCTGTTTTCATTGGAGAGATTATTTTATACAATATATTTTGATTATGGTTTCCCCTCTCCTCACCCACCCAAATCCACACCCTCCTCCCTTTTTTGCTTTCCCTCATTAGAAAACAAATAAGCACCTAAAAAATAAACAAAGAAACAAGTACAAGAATAATAATAATAAAATAAAAACAAACCTGAATAGGACAAAACAAATAAACAAACACAAAAAAGGAGAAAGAAACAAAGCAAAAGCCCCAGAAACACATATAGATGCAGAGAAACACATACAGAAATTGCATAAAGACACAAAATTGAAAACCATAATATATATACAAAAGACCTGTAGGGGCAGACAAAAAAAGTCCTAAGTATTATGAGACAAAAACAAAACAAAACAATACAAACAAACAAAGGAAAAAAGCTCCAAAATTACCACTGAGTTCCTTTGGTGTTGGCCATCTACTGCTAGGCATGGAGCTTGCCCTGAAGTGTGGTTATTCCTTTCTGAGCAGTTGTCAATTAGAGATAACTTGTAGGTTATAGGTTAGGGGCTTGTGGCTATTTCCCCTCCTAGCTCTGGGATCCCATTTGCCTTAGACCTGTGCAGAACCTGTGCATGCTGCCACAGTTTCTGTGAGCTCATATATGTATTAGTCCTGTTGTATCTAGAAAAGCTTGTTTCTTTGGTGTCTTCCATTCCCATCATCTCTTAAAATCTTTCTGCCTCTTCTTCTGCACAGTTCCCTGAGCCCTGAGGGGAAAGGTTTGATGGAGACATCCCATTTAGAAGTGAGTGTTCTAAGGTCTCTCATTCTCTGCACATTTTCCATTTGTGGGTCTCTGTATTTGCTCCCATCTACTGCTAGAGGAAGCTTCTATGATGGCTGAGTATAGAAAAATGTTGTTGGGAGTCATTTTTATTGCTCTATACCCTTTTAGCAGACAGTAGTATTTGGTTTTCCTCTAGGTCCATGGCCTATCTAGTCTAAGGTTCTTAGNCACCCAAGCAGTGTTGGGCATGTTATGTCCCATAGAGTGGGGCTTGAATCCAGTAAGACAGTGATTAGTTATTCTCACAACTGCCACCATTGCACCAGTGTATCTTGCAAGGTGTCTCTTCTTAATAGACCTCATGTGCAGGATGCCAATGGAGATTAAGCTATACTCTCCAATAGCTAGAAAGCCAACTTATAGATAGTCTAATTGAGGATGTTTGTAGCAAGGAGAAGGACATAGTGGGAGAGCACAGAGCCATGTGTGATGATCTCTCAGTGAGTGTTAGGGGAAGGTTGTGTCTCTGGACTGNACAGAAAACATTTCTCTGTTGCTTTTCTTTCTCTTCAGGCCCTGGTAGGGGACAGATGGATGGTTTGCCACATCCTGTAGTCTGGAAGGCCTTCCAGTCTCCTATGTCTGACCTATCTTCCATTCACAATGCAGTTTGCACTGTGTTCAGCTTCCCCAGCATTTGTGCTGGATATTTTCTCAGAACATTTGTGACTGCTTTTTTTGTTTGATCCAATAACTCTTCTGTGTTACAATTGCCATCTCGGAGATGACAGTACCCTGTCCAGGAACTGGCATTCAGCTGTCATCCTTCTGTGTCCTGAGGAGGGATGACTCTTGGCTCATATTACAGAAACCTGGCTTCTCTGTAACCCCCACCACTCCTGAACTCCCCAAGTATACACACACACACACACACACACACACACACACACACACACTCACAACCCACTTTTGCAAATTGCCAAAGTGCTATGTATCAAGAATATTTGACCTGGGGTTAAGCTGAACAGTCTATTCTTTTCTTTCTTTACAGAGTCTCGTCAGCNCGAAAAATTCAAGTTTAAGTAGGGATGTGAAAATCCAGGCTCAAAGCCTGACAGTCCATTCTACAACCTTTGCAAACAATCTCAGGGCTGGGTTATCATATATATTTAATGTCACATACATTTAATCTCCTACAAAGCTTATGACAATACTTAGAACCTGGTGTGTTTCACTAGTATACCTGATTAAACATGCGTGGGAGTGAAGGTACGCAGTGCTTTTGGGAGGCCCCAGCTGTGTTAGTTAAATTANTATGTGGGGCTCATACAATTCTACATGAGGCGTATTGCAAACATTTGCTTTATAATTCTTCAACAACCCTGAAAAGCAGGTATCCTCTGTGTCCAATTTAGAGGTGTGGACCAAGGCTTAGTGATCAGCTCAGCTCAGCAAACGGGTACAAGTTAGAGTGAAACTGTGGATTTCCTGGTTTTCTGTTGTTGCTACTTTTGTGTTATATGCGGTGCTGCTGTNGCCAAGCCTCCACCTTTCATGGGACTGGATTCAGTGCAGTTTTCTGGAGTCCTGAAATGTATTACGTTCCACTGGCAGAGTGGGGGCCGTTCCGGACACNCCCACACAATGCGTGGCAGAGGGTGCACAGATGCCGCTTCCCCTGGGAGTCCTTTCCGCAGCCTCAGAGTGGGGTGCCGTTGGCAGGCTGAGAGCTGGTGGGGCCTGCGTGGGAGCTGCTGCCAAGAGCTCGGTAAGTGGGAGTGGGGCGCTTCAGTTACTAAGCAAGACTCTAAGAGCTGTTGTCAAGGAAGAATCCAGCCCTTCCATAAAAAGAAGTCTCTATCCTCTTCCTGGAGGCCAGAACTGCCATCCCCGGTAGGATTGACAATTTCCTTGACCCACCTGCACCCTGGCATCTTGAGTGAGGTCCTCAAAAGAAGGGGCATTAAAACCTGAAGGTTTGCTGCATTTGAGGAGAGCACTCTGACCAGGAAGCGGCGCTGAGTAGAGCGACAGAGCCCAATGTACCTCTGCTCCTCCAAACTCTACCTACCTGGGAGATTGCCCCCACATCCCAAAACACAGCCTAAACTGCCTCCTGTGGTTCCTCATCACCTACTGGGTGACGTCTATTTGTGCCTGGCAGAAAAGGCCCTTTTTATGATCTTGCCTTTCTTCTTTTTATCCCCAATTCTCCCTGGCCGTTCCAAAGTGCCTGCCTGTCCGCCCTCCCCCCACCCCAAGTTCTCCAGGGCATCTGGACCTTTGCACAGGCCATTTCCTCTGCCTGCAGGACCACCCTCCAGTGAGAGGACAAAACCACCTGGAAGTCACACTCAGAGCTTCGGNAAAAGCCTTGTAAATCGAAGCCAAGCTCAGTTCTCCCACCAGCTAGCCAGTGAGGACACCTCTTCTGTACCACCATCCTGCATCTAAGCTACAGCCCACCACAGTCCTTCCTGGCAGAAGCAGGAAGCAGGCATGGGGGATATTCCAAACTTAGGCAGAACCCTAAGTTCAATTCCCAGCAGCACCACCACCACCATCAACACAACTTCTACTTCTAATGATGATGGTGATGATAGCTCAACTTTGAGACCCACTGTCAAGCCTAAGGAAATCTGTAAACCTGCAAATGAAGATATCACCCCAAGCTATCACTGAGAGAAGAGAATGGGAAATGGGAAAGTGGTTTATGCAAGACAAGGTTGAAACACCCCTCGATTTCATTTCTAATTCCAGCCTGCCTCCAATTCCCCTGTCCCTCTACTTTCAAATATGTGGAGAGAGGTGTCCTTTGGGGGTATATAACCAGCTGCAGGTACAATCACAGACTTTCAGGACTCATGATTCATCACTCACTTTCACCGTGGGTTTCCTGTTAGTATATTCCAAACAGCTATCGAGTACCTGGGGCTGCCTGAAGTGTCTTCATTATCTTCTGAAATCTTTGCAACCGCATGAGGTTTGTTTTATTATGTTCATTTCTGCAGATGAAGCTGAGAGTTATATTATTTGCTCAAAGCCCAAAAGCTTGCTGGGATGATCAGTCAAAGGCATGCCTGAATCTTAAACCCATCTTCTCAAAAGAAGCATTTAGTAGGGGCCCTTTGTGTCCTGGCACTGTTCAGAGCAAGGGAACATGGGGAGAAGGAGCTTCCACTTCTTGCTCTGGAGCTGTGCTGTGGGAGTCATATCATAGAAAATCAGTTCATACTGCAGAATATCAGGGAGGTAGTGCATGTCTGTCATCCTAGCCCTTGGTAGACAAAGGTAGGAAGAGCCCAAGTTTGAGGCTAGGCTGGGTTACAAAGTGAGAGTCTGTCTCAACCACCCAACCAAACAACTAAGCAAAAAAACCTAAGACAAAGACCACTGCTACCGCTAGCAACGACAATAACAAAAAACCCATTCAGTGTGCACCAGGAGCAGTGAGAGCAAAGGGAAGGATGCGCAAGGATGTCTGAGATAAAGAGCTGAACTGTAAGCATGAGTTTACCACAGAGCGAAGCACAGAATTGGAGATGCTTTCCAGTGAGCAGTAACCTAGAGCTTGGGGGCAGTCTCCCCACATTGGTGCAGGTTGAGCTGTCTGCTATAACTTCACTTCTTCCCTTCCTCCTGGGATGGAATAGTCATTCACTTGCTCTCGAGCCACAGCCTGTGATGATGTGTAATACCCCTCTGGGTGCTTTTATTTGTTAGTTCTATCTCAAAGTAAAGAACATGACACATTGTCCAGGAGAAATCTAGGTACTACCTGGTGGGGGGAAGGGCACGATGGGAGGGGGTGCTATCTTCAGAGGCAAGTGATGCATTTCCTGAGTCTTAGACATTGTATCCCAGGGACAGATGCCTGCTNCTCCTGTTCTCTGGCAGATCCTCAGATGCTAGGGAACACAGGGATGAAAGTATGGGAAGCCTGGGCTGAGGATCATGTGGGCATGAGAGGAAAAGGAAGGTTGTTTCTCCCCAATAAATCTCTGCATCACTGGGCTGTAGATTGGCTCACTGATGTTGAGTTTTATAGCTAACACTTAAAGCTATAAAAAGGTTTTACTTTTGAAACTCTCATGGGACCAATGTATTTTTTTCTGTTAAGAGGCTGAGTTTTTCTAGACCTCAGCCATTGAAGTTATTGTCCTTTTGAGGTCCCATTCGAACACAAAATGTCTTAGCTACACACACAAAATATAAGTGAAGGATCTTCACATGATAGAGCCCAATCCTGGAATGATCCTTGATTGGTAGGATCCATGGACACAGAACCCACAGAGACAGATGTATTTTCCAGCTGTGGCACCTCTGTAACTACAGCCTGTCTCCATTGCTCTTACCTAGAAAGTTGTTCCGACATACCTGTCCAGGATCCTAGTTCTAAACAGTATTTAGGAAAATTGTG
>LZPO01108022.1:112156-124372 GCA_001675575.1 Neotoma lepida | reverse complement strand
ATGCTCATAGATCATAGATCAGTGCCTTATTCAGTCATCAACAGAGATGCTTCCTGCAGAAGTAGATGAGAACAGATATAGAGACCCACAGCCAGATATTATACAGGGAGAGAGAGTCTAAAGATAAGGTGTCTGTCAAATTCCCCCTCAGAACTCAGGGAATCCTGCAGAAGAGGAGACAGAAAGATTGTAAGAGCCAGAGGATATGGAAGACACCAGGAGAACAAGGCCCTCTAATCAACTAACCAAGGTGCATATGAGCTCACAGAAACAAGCAACAAGCACAGGGCTACATGGGTCTGCACCAGGTCCTCTGTGTATATATTATAGATATTAGCTTAGTATTTTAATGGGACTCCTGACCAAGAGAATGAGTGTGTCTCTGACTCATGTGCCTACTCTTGGGACTCTTTTCCTCCTGTCGGGTTGCCATGTCCAACTTTGATATAACAGGTTTTTGCTTCATCTTATTATATTTTATTTTGTCATGTTTGGTTGTTATCTCTTAGAATCCTGTCCTTTTCTGAGAGACAGAAAGGGAATGGGTCCAGAAGGGAGGGGAGGTGGGGAGGAACTGGGAGGAGTAGAGGGGGGACAAAGAATAATCAGGATATATTGTATGAGAAAAGAATCTAATTTCAATAAAAAAAGAAAACTCTGACGTTGTTGGGCATAGATGACTCTAGTATTTTAATACCTGGATGAACAATCTGAGTAAACAACAAAATTAAACTTAAAACTAACCAATCAGAAACCANCAGCTAATCTGTAACTGGTCTTTTTTTGCTTTTCAGTACCAGGTACTGAACTTAAGGCATTGTATGTGTTAGGCAAATGCTCTACCACTGAGCTATATCCCCAGCCCATTTTCTCATTTTCATTTTGAGATAAGAATCTCACTAAATTGCCAAGACTGGTCTTGAACTCACTATGTAGCTCACCCAGGGCTTGAACTTACTATCATTCTGCCACGGCCTCCCAAGTAGCTAGAATCACAGGTTTTTTTATCGTCAAGAGTTGCTTCAAGGTTTAGTCTGTAAAAACCTACTGTTCTCTTCGTTAACATGGAGCTCTGAGGACAAATTTTGGCTTGGAGTACTTGTGGGAATGCANGCTTCTTCCTGAGCACTCTTCCTTGTCTGTATTTCTTCTCTCTGTGTGACACCATGCTCCTGCGCCAGCTGCTCAAAGTAAATCCTACAACCAANCCCGGCTCAGCTGAAGTTTCACATCTCCTGGTCAGCAGCTTCAGATGCAGCCTCAGAAACAAAGGGTCTCTGACAACCCCAAAGCCCATGATACACTGACCCTGGGCCCTGCTGAGGACTATGTGATCTATTGATCACTTCCATGTGGATATTCTGGCCTGGTCTAATGCCCCTGGAATCCTGGGGAATGGGAAGGGCTGAGATGAGAGAGGGTGAGCCTCTAGTGTGCTTGCACAATTTTAGATTCACATCACTCATCTTTGTCCTTTTTTTTTTCACCCTGGCTTAAAGCTGAATCTAGAAATGGGGGTTGGTTCAGGGATTCATGAACCCATCCAAAACTAGCTGAATGGCTCATGAGATCTGAATCAGCCGGAAGCAACTGTTCCCAGCCCCAGAACCCATGTCTCAGTTCCACCTGGCATCACCAATTATCTGTGCCTCTGACATAGGGTGGATTTTTTTTTCCTTCTTCTTCATTCCCTCGAAATAGAACTATAATTAAATCCAAAATTGTACTGGAGACTCTATCGTCATAGCAAAAGCAGAACACAATGTCTGCAGACAGAAAAACTCTCTCAATAAAAATTAATTATGCCCAGCTCATGTCCCAGTCTGATGATGGTGTGAGGGATGNATATGGAGGCGTGAGGAGGAGCTCAGCTGGGTAGCACTGCCCAGAGTGGCTCCCTCCTCCCAAAGCTCCTGCTGTATAGTCCTCCCCTCCACTCAAGCAACCCCCTTCACAGCAACTGCCAATGGATGCCTTCTTCTCTTTACCGTCAGCCACAGACAGGACTAGGAGAGGTAAGAGGGAAAGGATATAGGTCAGAAAAAAAAGAGGGTAATTTGTGATCTGTTATTCTCATTTAATTCTTAATTTCCAGTGGAAATATTCTCATAGTTAGGAGCATAAGAATTCCACTGGCACTGTGTGCAGCATGCTTCCGGCCTCAGGGAGTGCACAGGCTGATTGAACTCTAGGGGAGGATGAGGGAGCCTGGAACTCATGTCTCATAATACCCATGTGGCAGAACCTGTCTCTTAGGACTTGGCTCTTCCTAAAATCCAGAGTCTGAGCCCAGGTACAATATAGTCAGACAGCAGTTCTAAAAGTAGACACAACCCCTAGGAAAAGTATAGTGAAAAACCCGAGAGACAAGGAGAAGTGGATTGGGAGCACCTCACCTTAGAAACTTAGCAAAGAAAAGGAGAAAGAACACACAGACTGAAGGGCTGTGGGGCTGGGAGACACTGTGTTAGGTTTCCATTGCTGTGGCCAACACCTGAGATTAACAATTGAAAGGGTGGAAGATTTGCTTTGGCTCGTGGTCTCAGAGGTCTCAGAGCTAGGATTCCATGGTCCCTTAGCTCTATTGCTGTGGGCATGTGGTAAGAAAGAGAGATGGCAGAAAAGACATAATNGGGTAGAGATGGTCACCTCTTGAAAGCCAAAAGCAGAGAGAGAAACAGGAAGGAGCCAGAAGAGCATGCTTCTTTCAAGGCACACTCTCAGAGACCTGGTTCCTCCATCTAGCTCTCAGTTTCTACAGATGTACCACCTCCTGATAGATTACTAAAATTTTAAATACATCAATAGATTAAACATTGATTAAGATGCAACCCTCATGATCTAATATATCAGGAAACATTCTTACAGCAACCCTCAGAACTCCTAGGAAATTTCTCAGTCCAATTAAGTTGGCAATCAAGGTTTTAACAATCACAGTTAGCTTCTTATTTAAATATTTTTATTATTTGATAGTTTCATACATGTATGCAATGTAGCTTGATCCTATCCATCACCAGAATCTCATTCCTNTTCTCCCCAGACACCCCTGACANACCCATTTATTTACTTCTTTATCTATTTATGTATTGTAATCCATTGAGTTTAATTTCTGCCTGTTGGGATGCTGACTGATTTTGTTGGTTTGATCTTGTGCAGGTAATCATAGCCACAATGATTTAATGAGTGTAATGGCCATGTCATGTCCTGCAAGACAGTATTTCATAGCACTTCTCCCCATAGCACTTCTCTAGCTTTTACAATCTTTCCATTTCCTTCTTCAATGTTCCCCAAACCTTGGTTGTGTGAGGTTGGGGGAGTGGGGTTGATATAGATGTCCCATTTAGGGCTGAGCACTCAACCATCACTATCCTCAGCATTTTGATCAGTTACAAGTCATTGCATTAACTGAAGCTTCAGCAGCCAAGATTGAGAGCATTACACATACCTTCTGATTTATNCGGGACTGATAACAAGAAGAGGGAAGACAGTGTTGGTTTGTTGGTGTCTAATGCATCTTCTTGTAGCAGACTAAGTCTTTATCATTCACTCTGTTT
Organism: Neotoma lepida; assembly: GCA_001675575.1. Classification (NCBI taxonomy): domain Eukaryota; kingdom Metazoa; phylum Chordata; class Mammalia; order Rodentia; family Cricetidae; genus Neotoma; species Neotoma lepida. The sequence goes on along the minus strand of LZPO01108022.1, from coordinate 120,818 downwards.
GGAAGAGTATGCCACCAGGCCTCACTGGAAACTAGGTCACAGCTCAGTCCCTTGTGTATAGCTGAGGGCTCATGAGTTCCACTCATGGCACACTCAGGGCTCTGTAAGTGATGTATCCAGCTTTAACCCAGAGAAGTACTGAAGGTTCCAATGGAGTATGAAAACCATATCTAGATTGGTAAAGAGAGGAAAGACAAGCAGCCCTGTAGGATGTGTACTTCAGAAAGGGACAAGTAAGTATGGGCTATGAAAGAGTTTGTGGGATAGCANTGGAGAAGCCATTCATGCTATGCTTTGCTACTCATCCTATAAGCAGAAGATGAGATAACATGCTCCATTGGACTTGATGATTCTGTTGAGTCATCTAATACNCCCCANTTGTGGGGACTGAGGGTCTTACTGGATCAGTACCTAGTCATTCCTGATGATGGCCCTCTTNGCNTCTAGTACTGCAGATCTCGGCAAATAGGCACAAAAGTGAGAGGTGTATGACAGGTGGGCAAAGAGAAATGGCAGTTCTACTCTCTTCTTCCTCTATATCTGCTGAGAAAAACTCTTTCCCCACCAACTCCTGATGCCAAAGTCTAACAAAAAACCAAATTTTGGGGGATAGAGAGATGGTTCAGTGGGTAAGAAAGCTTGCTGCTCTTGCAGAGGACCTGTTTACAGTTCCCAGTACCCACACAATGGCTCACAACCTTCTTTAACTCCAGTTCTGGGGGATCATCTNCCCTCTTCTGGTTTCTGTGGACACTGCACTCTTGTGCACATACATTTGTACAGAGAAAATATTCATATGAATAAAATAAAGCAAGCAAATCTTAGGTGGTTGGAAACTCTGTCAAAGTTTCTCTGACACCAGGAACTAAACTAACATCACAGTTANAGTGCAAGTTCTAGCCAGAGAAATAAGAGAAGAAAAGTAAATCTAAGGATTGAAAATAAAAGGTTATAGCTATTATCAATTGCATANNACATAACANCTTATGCAAGAAGTCTTTACNTTGTCTATTTCTAAAGATAATTACAGATAAACTGTACAGATCATCTATTTGAATTAATAANTAAACTAGCAAGAACACTGGATTTGTGGTCAACATAAGATTACTTATGTTCATATTTTGCANTTATTTTTTAACAGAAAAATTTAAAGCATTTAACATTTTTATGGNCTGTGTTTTATATTACTAATAAATATCCTCTATTATCATGTTACATCTTCCTGCATGCTTTTCATTTCTGTCTATATCTTTACCTTAAGTTACATCTTTTACAGAATGCAAGTTAGATTTTGTTTCGTTCTCCTATTTAATAAATCTCTGTATTTCATCTATAGTATTAACTCATTTATATTTGACATAATTTAGCTATAATTGTTTTTACTATTTCTTTCATTTTTGAGATTATAATATAATTACATTATTCTCCCTAATTTTTAAACTTAGAGCTTTTGTTCTAATTGACAATGATTGTTCATGTTTGTGGAATACAACGTGATAATTTAGTGTGTGTGTAATTAATAGTCTAATTAATATTTCCCTTTGCTTGGACATTTATAATTTCTTCATGTTTGAAACCTATGGATTTCTCTCTTTTAGTTATTTAAAAATATGTATTTCTTTGTAAACTATAGTCAGTGTACTATGCTATAAATCTGTAGAGCTTATATTTATCAAAACACACATTTTTACTGAAAATTAAATGAAGGACAGAGAAGAGCTTTGTGAAGTAACTTCTCTCCTTCCATCTTTACATGGATTCTGGAAGTTGAGCTCAGGTCTCTAGGCTTGAATGGAAAGTACTCTTACTTGATGAGCCATCTCAGTAGCCTTGGAATTTTTTAACAGTTAAAATTTCGTGACCATCAAAACCATAAAATATGTGTGAATAAATCTCACCAAATTGTGCAATTCCACGACTCTGTGCCACAAAACAATACTAAAGCAAATCAGAAAACCTTAAGAAACAAAACTAACACCATGCTCATGTACTGAGTTATTACACACATACAAAATCCCCTTAAGGAATCTACAGACTCAGCAAAATTCTGTCAGGGTTGTGTGTACACCTGTGCTTACCAATTGGCAAGCCAGATCTAAAACTATGTGCCTATAAAAATTGACAAAGACAGACAAAACATTCTTGAAGATCAGACATGAGCTCTGATGTGTCATACCTCACTATAAAGTAACAGTATTAAGTCCCTTGTGATGGTGATACAGGGATAAACAGACAACTAGAACAGAACACAGTTTAGAAGTAGGGCATGCATGGGCTGTCACTTGACTTATGCAATTGACAATGCAGTATTTTGCTTTCATCTGTTTCTTTTTTACTATTGTTGTTATTTTGAGATAGAGTCTCAGGTAGTCCCCCAGGTTGGTCTCCAGTTCACTATATAGCTTAGGATCACCTTGAACTCCTGACCCTCCATCATTGACTTCCCAAGGGCTGAGAATATAACATGAAACACCATGCTGGGCGTGGTGATTTAAATGAGAAATATCCCCTGTAGGTGCACATATTTGAGGACCCAGTTTGTGGCAGTGTTTGCAGAGGTGGTACAGTCTTTTTGGAGGAAGTATGTCATTCAGGGCAGGCTTTAAGTGTTTATAGCCCACCTGTCTTTCAGTTCATCCTCTCGGCATGTCATTGGAGACATGACCTCTCGGGTTCCTGTTGTGGCTGCCTGCACTACGCCTCCCCAGCCCTTATGGACTCTTCCTCTGGAACTGTAAGCCCAAACAAGCTCTTTCTTACATAAATTGCTTTTGGTCATGGTGTTTTATCACAATAACGGAAAAGTGACAGATGCACCTGGTGAAGATAATGTGCTAAGTGATGCTGAGTTAATTAGAAATTTAAATGGGAAAACACATCTTACTCTAACTTACACCACACACAGAGATCAGTTCCAATGGGCTATAGGTCTAAGTATGAAAGGCAAGAAGAAAAACTATCTAGAAGCCATGGGGAAACACCTCTATCATCCTGACACTGGCAACAATTGAACAGGTGGAAAATGAAAGGCCTTGACAGAAAAGGAAGAATTGATAAGTTGAAATTTAAAATTTAATGACTTTTATTCATCAAAAATATGGCTTTGGTGGTATACTCCAAGCCCTTTGGAGGCAGAGGCAGGAAGATTNTACAAGTTAAGGTCAGCCTGGTCTACATAATTCTAGTCTAGCTCAAGGTACNTAGTAAGACCCTGTCTCATAAAAATACAACAAACAAAAATAAACAGAAAAAAACTAAGAGAAAGGGAAGGAAACAAGAGAACATATGTACAATGTGTTTCTATATTTTATAAACCCAGATTACATGAAAGATCCNTAAAATCAATAATAATNACAAAAAGACAGACAACTAATTATCCAGGAAAAAAATGAATAAAAGCACTGGATAAGAACTTCACAGGAATGTCCACATCTTATAAACATTTGAGAAAAGAGCTCAAGTGTACCCCAGACCAGTGAGGTTTTGTCTTTACATCCAGAACGGCTGAAATAGAAACTCCTGCAGAATTAAGAGTTATGTGAGGAGCATTGCAAGTGAGACTAACCTACTNCCACTGTGGGGCATCACACAGCCCAGACATTCTCTCCTCACTAGGTAAGATGAACATGTCAGTCTATAGGTACTAGGAACCTGGTGACGGTGCTTAGGGCATGTAGCCACCTCAAACCATAAACAATCTAAATAAATCCTGAAGCAGACAGAATAAATGTTACTATGCTCATAGGACAGGATATTGTACAAACTTGCTCTTCATAGGTGAATATCAAGTGGGTGGCTNTCAAACTTAGGTTGGAGCAAAAGAAGGTGTCACAATTGTGACTTTGTGTGCAGAGAATGGTCTATTTATTCATCTAGGTAATTATTCAAGAGGAGCCTCTAAAATATGATATGCTAAACTTAGCACTTGTAAACTTTTTATAATTATATAAGACCATCATAAGAAGCTTGCTTTCGGGGTGGGTATGGAGACAGAGCCAGCCTGGAACTGACTATGTGATCTGGGTTAATCAGTAACTTCAACTGCTCCTCCTCTGTCTNAGGCTCCTGAATGCTGGGGTTATAGATTATAAACATGCACCACCACTCCTGTCCTTAATTTTTTTTAACCCAGAGAGAATCTTCACATTTAAGGAAATGAAAACCATAAAGAAATTGAGTCTGATATTAGACAATGAGTTTCAGTGAGCACCATAAGAAAATNAAGTGGTTGGGAAGATGGCAAAGCCAGCATCAGACAAGAGCACTTGCTGTGCAAGCCTGGNCAAGTATGAGGACCTGAGTTCAAATCCAAAGCACCCATATAAAAAGCGAGCCTGTATGCTTGCAACCCCAGCAGTTTAGTGAGAAGAGACTGGAGGATTACTGCCAGCCTGGCTCCAGGGTCAGTGAGAGAGGCTGTCTCAAAGGAATATGGTGGAGAGCGATAGAGGAGGACACCCAGGGTCTCCTTCTGGCTTCTGCACATGCACAAAGACACTTGCACACACACACACACACACACACACACACACAGTCATATACATACACACAAAAAAAGAAAAGAAGAAAGAAAGCAGGCTAGCCTAGCTGTGAGTGCTTACCTGGTATGATAGAGGATCATACACAAACTGTGATCATGNTTCTGGAAGCTTCAGCACTATAAATGTATTCTTGCCTTTGCTCTTTCAAGATTCTCCTAGAAGGCTTATACTTTATGGACTGTTAGCAACTAACCTGTCAAGAAGATTTATTGATTGTTGGCTGAGGGGTAGTTCAAGCTTCTCAGCCATAGCCTGGGCCCCTGAAGCTTTCTAGAAGGGAGAAGAATTCTGTGTGAGTGGNAGGTGGNAGGCTTCAGGGTCAGGTCCTGTCATCTACTTGAGCCACTTCCTTCTGAGTTGCTCATTTCTTTATTCACTTGCACTCAGTAAATATTCAGCCAGAATTTGCGGAAGAGNTGTGTCGGCAGTGCTGCCAGTGACAAATATGAGGAAAAGGGTACATGCTCTTGCGCTACCCAATCTGCTATGTAGGTTTCTGCATGACAGCTCAGCAGTGTTCTCAGCAGAAAAGAGGCAAAGTGGTTTGGGTTTCTAATCCTCCCTGTCCTTTGCTTACCAAGATGGTCTTCAGTGGAACCTTCTAGACCCTCCCTTCAGCCATCTGTCAANGGAAACAAGCTTGACTTCAGGGTTCNACTCAGAATATCAGTGGTTTACTCTGATATGGTTGAGAAGACATGGGTGCATTCGTTGTCTAGAAATGAATTCTAGCCAATGTTATGAAATTTCCATAATTTGACTTGATGTCATAGTTGCCCATACCTGCTCTTTATTATCGTAAGCCAGAAGAACTTCTTATTGGTATATTTGTCATTTTAAATGTTATGTGTATAATCACAGGAATTTGTCACCAAGGCAACAGAAGGAGGAGTGANGTTTAGGAGAGATATTACCTATTACAAACCTCAGAACTGATTCTGGGAAGGACATACCTCAGATCCACAGCCTTAGAGTGCCTCTCCCAACCATGGCTTTCAAAACCACATTATAACCTCATTTACAGATTGGAAACTGAAAAGAAAACAATGAGAGAGAGAGAGAGAGAGAGAGAGAATGTTTTTCATATTAATCACTGGCATCTGTGCAGTTTAGTCCATTCTGCTTATTTTCCATGTTAAGTTTTAGTTAATAAAACTTAATCATCATTTCATTACACATACATGCAAACATAACTCATGCATACACACACACACACACACACACACACACACACACACACACTTTTCCCATAAGAAGACAAGTGGGAAGGAATTCTTTGTCTCAACATATCATGCATGTATCCTGGGCCTATTTGCAGATGACGGAAGATACTGAGAGTCTGTCGTACGTCAGGGACGAGCCTCCAGTGACATCTCACTCTCCAAGCTGACCTACTGCATTATGAAGAAAAATGGATCATGTATTAGCCTCNTCTCAGAGACAATAATTCTATCTACTACCATTCCTTCAACAAATGTGGAATACATTGCCACCCTGTATCAGACACTACACCTGTTACAACTATCCCCCAGGCCCATCTTCCTATACCACTCTCCACTGGCAATGAGATTACAATCCCTCACTTCTGTCTACCACTCCAATATGTGAAACGTAAGATGTTCATTCTGACTGTGAAAGAGTTCATGTCTGGTAGTGGTGTTCTCTCACTTCACCCANTCCAGTTTCCTGTACACCAGTGGTTCTCAACCTTCTTAATGCCATGACTCTTTAATGTCGTGGTGACCCCCAACCATAAAATNATTTTTGTTGCTACTTCATAACTGTAATTATGCTACTATTATAATTCATATAATTCATAAATATTTTTGGAGATAGTTTGCCACTGGAGTCAGACTCGTGCTCCANAGGTTGAGAACATGCTGTGTCTTTCCAGAAGGCTATTGCGCCAATAGACTCACGATATATGTTTGCTGGGCTGTTCTTTCATTAGCAAATTTAGTCAAGGTGACCTCTACCATGACAGCTCAGATCTCAATGTGGTGTCTTTTAAGACTATTGGCTTGTTGTCCACAACGGATCCCCTTTTAGCTAATGATGTTGACCTGAGGCCANGCTGTGGAGGAGCCATGCCGACATACAAAATCTTGGGACCTTCACATTGTAAATGAGTTCCTTCCCAGGTACTCTCCATCTCTGATAACATTCAGATGCATTGAGAAAGGTGATGCAGCCTGTAATTCAAAGCTCACAATGAGACCGTTTCTATTAACACTACCTGGGAGGTTTAATTGGCAAGCCTCAGGAGGTAGCTGGGTCAGAGAAGGTGCTTGGTGATCCCTAGGGTAACCTGTCTTTCTTCTCACTGACTGACTCAGGGGTGGCACAATGAGGTCCAAGAAAGGATGCTGCCACCTGAACAATGAAAGCAGAACCATCTCACGGAAGCAGAGGAAACCCTCCACAGAAAACCTTCCAGGTTTCTGAGAAGAGACCTGATATGTGGTACATAGGGGGTCTTAANCGTTAAGACAGAGTTCCCTGTGCTCAATGGGACTGCAGGGGTCTGGCTTAGTAACTATTCCCAACCTCTATAGACTTCTCTGGTGAAATTCGAGAGAAAGCCAAGAATTGTGCTATATATGGAAATGACTAGAAAGCATTCAGTATTAAATCTCACTGAGTCTATTAGCACAAATGAAAGGGCACGCAAATTCTAAGACTGGGTGAAAGAAACAGTAGGCATAATTTNGGAGAGATGGCCAAGGTTATTCAGGATGCTGGAGTCCAAGGCTGTAAACAAGTTTTACAGACACCTCAAGNGCTGCTGGAGAACTCAAGAGCATAGCACTCTAATCTAAGTTCACAGAATAACCAAATGCTCTTCATAGTGTTGGTTGAGAACATTGACAAACAATGATAAGGTCCAATGGAACTGAGGCTGGCTGGCTGCCTCAAGGAGAGACTAGGAAGGCTTCTGTACTGGACCAACTAAGAGAACATTTACCCCCAACTGTCCTCCAAGATTCGGCATGGGCTGGATGCCAGTTGCCTACCCCTGGGAAATCAAGCAAACATTAAGAATCCAAAAGAAGATGCTCCAACACAAGCATTGGGAGATAACTGAAAGGAAGCATTTGGCTGAGCTGGCAAGATTGAGAACAGAGGGGATGAACACACTTGAACTTCAAGAGCAGCTCTCAGCAAAGTCCTGGACAGATTGCCAGGACAGGCAGAGCCCCAAGTTCTACTGCTCTTGGCCCTAAGACTTAAAAAAGGTGGTTGGCACTTAGATAATTGATGCCTGGGAGTATTTTCAGTTTCCATGTTCAGTCTCTCCCCAGTGAATGTATACATGACTCTACCCATGATTTTAAACTGTATATTTTATACACTTTACACTTTCTTATGACTCAAAACTCTGATTAGAATTGTGGGAAAGCTCACCTGGTGTGGGTGAAATTGTTTTAACTGATTTAATGATCCAGCTATTGGCCTTGCTCCACATTCCCCCAGATATACTCCACCAGGCAAAAACTTCCAACTCAGGCAACCAGAAGGATACCCAGCAGGAAGTCCATTTCCCCCNCAAAGGTAGTGGCTTAAATATACTTTCTATTAATTATATTATTACCTTTTTATTCATGAGTCATCATATTTGCCACTGAGAGAAACTGGGGTGCCATGGATACTCACTGGGAAATTTCAATCTTGGGGCATGCTAATTCTGTAATATCTTGTACCAGATGTCAAAGAAGTCNTTGCCAGCTGGAGATTGTATTAAGAAAAAAACATGAAAGAGGCTACTCAAAGAGGGTCAAGTTTGAGCATCATGAAAATGACAGTGATGAGTAATAACATATTTAATAAGACAAATAATCCATGAATACATAATATCATGGCAACAAGAGCAAGGTGGACTCTTCAAAGAATGCCGCCTAACTGTTGTAGAAGAATGGGAGTGTTGCAATGTGATCACTTTACAATCATCTATGTAATTTGGGCAAGTGTCCTATGGANGCCCAAACCGCTGAGTGCATATTATCCGACCACTTTCATGTGTGCTGAGGTGTTCACAGATATCTTCCTGGAAGTTATTTGTTGCACAAAGGAAAGCACATAATACACTGCACTAGAGAATCCAGGAGTCAACTCCTTCATCA
>LZPO01108022.1:38118-51724 GCA_001675575.1 Neotoma lepida | reverse complement strand
CAGGCTGGCCTCGAACTCACAGAGATCCGCCTGCCTCTGCTTCCTGAGTGCTGGGATTAAAGGCGTGCACCACCACCACCCGGCATTCATTATGCCATTCTTGTCTACTTTTGAATATATTTGAAGTTCTTGTTTTCCTATTCCAAAGAAAACAAAATGTGGTTGACAGTGATGAAATAAAGAACCTTTAGGAAGCTAAAAGATTGGATTTGGACCATGATTATTTAAACTCCTCTAACTCATAACCCAGAGACCTTAGCATCAGTGGGCAGATTCAGAGTGCAGAGGAATGCTGACAGCCAGAAACCCCAGGGAAAGGCACCTTTCTTCCCTCAATACAGATTTAATAAGGCTTTCTAAACCACTGTAAAGAAAATACAAAGTCCAAGAAAAAACACTGATTCTGGATTTTTTTTACCCTGATAATTTGTGGTAGGTTTCTTTATTTTTTGAATATAAAGTGACAGAAATAATTTGCCATTAGAAAAGAGAAAGGATCTTTGACTATGTACAGCTTTTATACATCACAAAGGTTTTTCTTGTTTTTATGTTGTCTTTTTTTAAATTCATTTTAATTTTTGTTCCTGCATCATTTGAACAAGTCCAAACTGGAAATCTATACAGCTCACAAAAAAGCCCTCCACCCGAAAGACCCCCCCACCCCCACCCTACCCCAATGAGAAACAAGATAAAACAAAAGAATGAAATCAACTTATTTTGTTTGTTAAAGGTAAGTCATTTGCTTATATATATACTTGTAAGTATTTTTTCAAGTTCAAACACCAAAATCCAAGAGAGAAAGAAAAAAATAAAAGACCCAGTCATCCGCCCCTCCCCCCACTCCAGAATCTCAATTGATCCCTGCATGTCCAAAACAAGAAATCGATATTTACAGAAAACAAAAACAAAACAAAACAAACAACCTAAAAGAACTTGGAAGTGAATGGGCTGGGGATCTGAGAGTCAAGAGGAAGGAGAGCTGGCCCAGGGGAGGAATGTGGGATCTGGCTTCACAGAGTCCAGGCAAGTCTAAGGGCTTTCCCTGCGCAGGGGAGACACCACACCAGGGAAGCTATAACCCCTAGCCAGAATGACTCTGGGAGGGGTGTGATTCTGCTACTGCAGCCCAAGCCACTGTGCGCGTGTACAGTGTTTCACCCCTTCACACTCCCGCTCAAACTCACAGGCACACCCACAGTCACACACGGACATGCTTCTGTCATTGTGGCTAAGTGTACGTATGACACTGTTAGAGCACTGGAAGAAAAGAGATTTTTCCCTACAGGTAAGAGTTCATTGCCCTATCCTGTGTCTTCTCTGGTCCCGTGCTAACATTCCAGCTAGTTCCCTGGACATGTTTCCACAAGTGTCATGGCTACTCTAAAGTATGAATGCTGGGGTGGTCATTGGGTCACAAAGCTCCCACTTAAGATCCCTTCTCCTTTCTTTAAGCCCCCTCCTCACTTCCCACAGACTCTTACACAGTCATACCCAATTATGTTGGTGTGACAACCAGAAGCAAGGGAAATCTTGGGCAGATGGAAGCCATGCTCTGTTCAGTTGACCTCTGAAAGGCTGGATTCCTGCTGGGCAGGAAGTCAAGCAGTCAGGACACACCCCCTGTAGCTTTTGCTTCCCTATTCCTTGCTAAAGGAGTTGTAGCCAGCACTGGTGCATAAAGCATGGAATAAGCCNTTGAGTTGCCTGTAATACTCTTCCAACACAGACCTGAAGACAGGCATTAGATGAGCCTGGGTGAACACCAGCTAATATTTGAGAGGAGTGGCGGGAAGGATAAGACAGAGCTGAAGGGTGTGTGTTCACTGGTGAATAGTGAAGCTGAACTGGCAGTTACGATTTCACCTGCCCCCTTGTTCAAGATTCTGTTGGGTCAGGAGAGCTAGCTCAGTAGAAAGGCCTACTGTCTCTATCAAATCAAGTTATGATTTCCTAAAGGCCCCAGGAAATAAAATAAGACCAGTCTGTCATTGGTGTCAGCTATGTGGAATGTTGTGCAGAAGGCAGGACCTAGTTTATGCTTGCCAAATCTCCAGATGCTACAGATGCCCCACCCCCCCACGCCCTGCCACCTCCTTTGGTCAAAGTTTTAATTTTTTTTCCAGTGTTATCTTCAATGTACAATCCTCTCCCCCATGCAGCCCCATTAAAACCTTTCTTCCCTAACCCCATCTTAATCATCCAAAATGTTCCTCCCTCCAAAGCTTTTAAAGATGCCCAATCATTTCCTAATGCTTCTGGCCCATTGTTCTCTGCCACAAAAGAAAATTCTGAATAAAAATGATCAGCCAGAGGAAACCGTCATTTGCTAGAATTGGGCAGAACTAAAGCTGTTTGCTGTTCTTCTAGATTCCTTTTAAAAGATGAATAAAGAGTAAGATAACAAAGAATTCTGAATTTTCCCAAGGAGAGCAACTTAGTTGGAAGCTTTTAAAGCAGAAAGGGCAAGATGTACGGTGAAATGTGGTTTTTCTGGAGGTAAAGAGTTGCAGTGCAGTTTCCATCCAGAGTCACATCTAATAACATCTATGAAATCATGCAGAGCCAAACCAGGATTGGATGTTGATGCTTGCAATCCCAGCACTCAGGAGGCTGAGGCAGGAGGATTGAACTTCATCTCCAAGCAAATAAATAAGCAAAAGTAGAATTTGGCAGTGGAAGTTAAAAGGTGGGGGTGGGGTGGGTGGGTACTGATGAACCACCAGAGTGCCCCATGCTGCTGGCAAGGCCTTGACCAGCACATGCAGCCTTGCCACTTCAATCTGATGAAGACTATCAGTACCAACCTTAACTACCCATAAACCCAGCTCAGGAGAGCCACTGTGAGGAGCCCACTCTCACCTTCATCCACTGATGAACGAGTCCATCTCCTACTGCAGTCCATCTTCCATCTTTCCTTAGCTCCCATTCCTTCCTAGGAACCCACGGTCCTCCACTGTCAGACACCCTGATGACTTCCGTCACATTCTTGTCTTCCTTGAGATTCCAGCAACCCTTCTGAGTAGTACGCATTCTAGTCACACGATTGTCAAAGCACCAGTCTAGAGGTGGCTCAATTGCTCATCATTGCCAGTTTCAGANCATTTCAGTTCTTGTCCATTAAAAAACACATATAGTGACCAAATCTAGCAGGAAGTTCATCAGGGAATTCTAGCTGTTCTCCTCTGCCTGGTTCCATCATTGAAACAGTCTTGAATTACCACTCTTAGCTGATGAACTCCCTTTCTAGTTCACTGAATAATCACCAATCAAAACAGACATACTCTCAATCTGTCTACCTAGTCACATCTGTGCCCAATACCACAGTCCCTCTGTTACAAAACACCAGTAGCTCCTACATCCAGCCTTCTATTTGTGCATTGGATTCCATCCCCTTTCACTCATCATCGCCATTACTCCTGTCACCATCTTCTTGGATTCCATCCCCTTTCACTCATCATCGCCATTACTCCTGTCACCATCTTCTTGGATTCCATCCCCTTTCACTCATCATCGCCATTACTCCTGTCACCATCTTCTCTTTCTAAGCACCATCAACTTCCTGTCTCTACTGGATCATTCCGGTCATCACAAAAAGGGCTATTAAAAAAAAAAATCCCTCCCTGGGCCCTCAACTTCAAGCTTGGACCCAGCTGCCTAATCTGCTTCCCACCTGGATGTTTGGTAAGCATCTTAAAGTTACCATAGCCTATGAAAAATTTCCTCACAGTGACACATGAACCTCAAGAGACACTGCCTCTGTTGTGTTCACTCCTAGCACCTAGACCACCCTGGCACAGGGTTTCCATTCAACAAACAACCTTGTAAGGATAGGCAGGCCCAAGAACTGCAGACAAATGTTTTCCAAATACAATTTCCAATAAAAAGTAAAATAAAACAGAATCACCAAGACCCCTNTTCCAGGAAAATCAACTTTAAACCCTGGGTATCTGATATTTAAGCAAACATTGAAATGACAAATGCAAGGCTCATTTTGGGTCTGAGAATTGACCTTGGGTTTATTATTATTTTTAATAATCAAAAAATGACCTCAAGTCTCNTTAACCATTTCTCTGTCCCTATCGTCCCCCTGTTGTTCCTCCTCTGTCGCCTACTTCCCAAACACCTTCTGCTATAGTAGAATTAACAGACTGAATTTTGGGAGCATTACTTCATCCTTTTAACCAAGTTGATTCAGAACACATGATCTATTTCCCTTTAATGAGGTTTTACAGCTTAAAGGATCATGTCTGAGTCAGTAAATTCCATGCNAATACGTGTAAGNATCAGGATTAAAGCAATCTGCAAAATGCCTGTTTGTAATTGAATCCACCAATTTCCTTCCTGGAGTAAACAGCAATCAGATTAGAAAACTTGGTGTTTTCACTGGGATGGGAAGATACAATTTTATTTAAAAGATTTTCTCTCTCAAAGGTGACCTAACTTCGTGATGCCAAACCATGCTCAAATTGAAGAAGATGGAGAAATAAAAAAGCTTAAGTTAACTCCATTCTCTTGATATATTCTCCTCTCCTCCATGTCCTTTGGCTTCCCAAATTGAGTAACTGCCAAACCAATGATCATGAGGCTCTTCTGCTCAGAATATTCTAGACTGAAGAATGGAGATGGTCAGTGAGGAGCTGCCCTAAGGTCTGAAGATGAGTTCTTGAAGAGCCAAGGTGCATTGCTTATCAGTACCTCCCTGCCAGAAAGCCTGTGCCCGTCTCTAAAATGAATCCACCTCTGTCTGAGCAGTCAGTGGCAGCGGGCTTCTCCTTCCACTGGAGCTCCTGGGGGGTGATGGACAAGGGTTTTAGTGGGGTTANTCAGAGCATCTTGAACATCATGAACATCATGAACAATCTGAATCGTGCCCTCTCCTGTCCTTTAAACCATCAGCCCCTCCTTACCCTTTTCTTTTGCTTCTGNGATTTGGCTCACCTTGGTGAAGAACATTATTTCAGAACCATGCTCTGGTCTATTTGTCACTGAATTTATTTCCCACTCTAGTTTTCCTTCATTTTAATAGCAATGTGCTGCGAACAACTCAGAACTGACATGCAACAACTCATTGGCTGAGAGACTTAGAGGCACTGGCTTTCTCTGTACCTAGGGCAAAGGAGAGTTGGGGATAGCGCAACACCATCGGTGTGTTCAAACTAAAACATTCTCCAGACATAGATCTTGTGCCTTGAAATGACAGAGAAAAGGAGGGATGTGGGAAGGAGAGCTAGGGTGAGAGATTAATGCCTTCATACACACAGAAATCATCTTGACCAAAGCCCACGTGTACCTGCTCAGTGGCTGCTTAATATTCCNGAGCACGTCCCTCTCCTTTAGCAGATCCTCAGCTCTCACTTGAGGACACTCAGTTTCCTGGCACTTGACCTTGAATTGAAGCATCTGAGGACAAGGCTGTGTTTGCTTTCTTGCTTACTTCTTTTTTTTTCCCAACTCCTTCTTTCCAAATTAAGGAATAACAAGAAAACCAATGAAAAACTATTCTCAGATCTTTTTCTGAGCAACCTGTTTAGATAAGAATTTAGTTGAAGGGGCACATTTTTCTCTAACAGGAGAGAGAGAAAAATCCAAATCAAGAAGTGAAATTGGGAGATATGGCAAGAGGCAGAGAGGTCAAGAAGGATTTCTATGGAAAGAACTGGAAAAGTTATTGTCAATATAAAACCCACTTTTCACTGGCTATAAAAATAAGTATTTGGGGTCAATTTCCTAGCATAGCTATCATTCCTTTTGTCAACTTTGAAACAGTCAATTCCTGTTGTAATAATGGCTTCAAAAAGAGGAAAGAGTCTCAGAGGAGAGATGAATTACAGACAGGATAAGATTCCCCAAAGACCATTGGGATTAAGTGAAATATGCTGATTCTACTCATTCTTAATGAATTTCTGTATCATATTTTGCTGGCACGTTTGACTGGTGATGGCCATGCATATTTCTTCATTGTGTGGCAGATAATGTGAGAAAAGAAACAAAGACATGCAGAAGACAGTCACAGCTGTCTGAGAAGGTTGGAGTTCTGTTCTTGGCCCCATTTATCTTGCTGGGAAGAGAAGCAGANTTAGCATCCCAGAGAATGAGCAGAGAATGGAGAGAATAGGAATGCTCTATCTTGTTTCATTGAAAGAAAGATGCTGCACATCTTCAAAAGCTCTCCAACTTCCTGATTAGATTAGAAATTAGGCGTGGACGTTTGCCTAGCAGGCTTCTNTTCTTGCTGCTGAAACTTGTTGCCTATTTCCCACCTCAGCCCAGGTTCTGGCTTCATCCAACAGGCCTTATCCAAACAGGTTTTAAGGGTTGTTCTTTAATATAAGTGACAGAGGACAAGAGGACAAGGAAAGGTTATGAGTTACCTCAGGCTCAATGTCCAGTGGGCAANCTTGGCTTAGGAAGAAATCAATCTACAATATGAGAGGAATTACATTCTGCCCTTAAGGTCAGTGGCAAGGGGATTAGGTTCATGTGGACACTGCTCTGAGGAGAGAGTCCTAGGCTCCAAAACTGACTTTNACCTAATTCTGTCTTTGCACAGGAAGCATCCATATCAGCTACGGTACCCTCAAAATATGAAGCTACCCTGATTCTGTATATACTTTCAGCTTGACTGCTTTGGCCTTGGGTAGATAGGGACTTGTTTTCTGAAACTTTTTCCGTAATGCTTCCCCAGTCTGTACTGTGGGCAGCTGTGCTTGAGGGTTGCCTTTTTCATTTCCACTTTAATATTTAATATTAAGCACAAGAGCTTTGTGGTTTCAATTAAGTAATTCTNCATCTATGCCCTTAGGGTCCTATGAATCTTATTTCCATTCTGCCCCACAATGAATCTGAGTATAGCACCAGAGAAGGAATGGTCATCTCAGGGGAGTAAGATGCTCCAACACCCATCAGATCTTGGTCCTGTTACGTTAGTAAGGAGCATCATGATAGAGGTAATGAAAGTCATAAGCAAGATGAAGTCATCATGGCATCAAGGTAGAACAGGCTGCCCTCTTTCTCAGCTTTCTATGCATACCAACACAACCTTACACCAGCTATAAGGAGGCAAAAGGGTGAGAGAGAACTGCTTTTTGTCACCAACTTGATTCTAAGCTTTCAGTCTGAGGAGCATTCATTTGCTGTTCTCAATTCCTCCCTGCACACATGGGAATGAGTAATTTCTTCCTCTCTCCACACCAGGCTTTTGAAACAGGTTCTTGGAATACCTTCACTGTAAAAGTGATGGTATAGATTTCTTCCCATGCCCGTCCCCACTTTTGCATCCTCTCTGGGACAGGATGGACTGATTAAACTGGTCAAAGCCTACATTAAGGCAGAGCATTTCACTGCCCTTGGTATAAGCAGACTGTTCTGCAGAAGGAGCAAACTGTCTTGAGATATAAATTCAAGATGCTGTCCTCTGGAAAGGCGGGTTTTATTTCCCAAGCCTGGTTCCACTCATCAGTCAGCAGATATGTTGCAAGAGAAGGTAGCTGTGGGAGTCCATCCCCTGAACAATTTACCTTAATAATCTTGGGGCAAAATCAAAGTCTCGCAACTATTCTCTGCAGGTGGCACTGTTCCCCTTCCTCCAGGATTTAGGCAGATAATCATTATTTATTAGGGTTCTGGGGAACANNGAGTCTTTTGTCAGAAGTTCATTGCACTATGCTTCTACATAACGTTTCTAGAACTGACTCATGCCTTAATATTAGGACCAGGCTAAATTAGATACAAGTACCCGGGAAAAAGAATGTAAAGGATTCTGTCTTGACATTGCCTTCCNTGTGGNCCAGCCCAAACTACTGACACCTTAACATTTNATTACTACCTCACACACACTTTTAAAAGGCTCCCTTCCTAGGATACTAGTCTGGGAGATTTGGGCTGCTCACANGTTATACAAAAATTTTGAATAATGAAAGTTATCCTGCATGTCTTACCTCACAAAATTCAAACATCTTGATNTGCTCTTCAAATTTCCTTTATTACAGAAACTTTTCTATCTCTGTTTTGCAGAGTCCTGCTTTGTTCCACCACTTGATTGGTTTCTGTAGACTGATGCATTATGGGAGATGGGCAGGGTGGGGATCTGGGAAGATGAATTTTGTGCAAAGGATTTAGTTAAACCAGTTGCCTGGATTTCATGACTTTCCTCCACTGTTAGGTATTAAAAACGTGGAATAGGAGAGCAGTTCATGCTGCATGACTTTCTGAGATAGCCTGGGGTACATGATAGCCTGGGGTACAAAGTGCAGACAGTTTATAACAGCAGCTTTGATTTTACCAGTGCATCTGTGCTTCAGTGTGTTCATCTGTACAACTAAAACCCATCACATGTCCCTGTCAAGGAGGCCATCTGGAGAAATGTTGATGGTAAATTATCCCATATCTCCACATATTGAGTAGTTTGGTTTACTTAGAACATANCAGAAGTCCAAAATGGTGANGATCCAAGTGAGTTGCTGGTGACTTCACAAACACCATCCTTATCCAAAAAGGCAAGNGGCATCATCCTAGAAACTGCAGTGGACCTTCTTTGTGGCATTAACTAAGAATGCTGAAGTGTTGGCCCTTCACCTGTCTCAGTGATCCATTTCTTTTGCCTGTTACCAAGACATAACTGAACTCATTGCCCTGGGCATTTAAAATGCCTACAATTCTCAAGGACTATGACAAAATGATTTTTTTCCTCTGGTCCAAAATGCCCAGTTATGTACATCTTGGTCATCAATGTACAGGGTGGGGGTGTTAATAGAATTATACTGGTCAGGCTCTTGTTTAGAAAAATTAAATACCATGTATAAATTAACATTCTGTATGTATCTCAACTTATCATAATATTGTGTGTGTGTGCATGTGTGTGTGCATGTGTGCATGTGTGTGTGTGCTTGAGAGGTGGTGAAAAGACACACAANTGTGAGGATACTCATGGTGAAGGCATCACTTAATACAAGTAACTGTGTGGAGAACATGAAACCTATTTATAAGACTGAAAACACAACTCAGACCGAGACAGCCCAGTGGCATAGTCTCTTGCTTGCCAATGCTTCTTATAGCACATCCAAAGGGAACATTAAAATAGCCCTGATTTCAAAAGAAAATAGTTATTGATAATAATTAAATAATTACAATTAATATGTGGCAATGCAGCTACACAGACTATTCTGAGTTTTCAAGAAGACATAGCTTTTTGTTTCTCTGTTTGTTTTGTTTTTAAAGAAAAAAGAATCCATTTTGGAAATAAGTAATATCATTATCTGAAAGAAGCAGGCCACTACACANTTTGGCATTCCTGGGACCACATTCCCTGCAGCTCCAGTCCTGTCAGATGCTAGCACTGTGAGCCTCCTCCTGCAGAGAGTGGACGGACTCACNAAGGTTAACATTCTACAGCTAGGCTGGTAGGACAAGCTGTGCCCTCTGTGCCCANGGTGGTGATCAACAGCCCTCTGGGTGTCATCCAAAGGACTAGGATGATGACTCAGGGATGACATGTGACCAGAATTTCTGTAAGCNTTTAGGACCTCATAGATGAGCCTGGGTCCAGTTCCCTTACTTCAGGGTCAGAATTCTTTCTGGACACCTCCCTTGGAATTTCTCGCACTTGATCAGTCAGCCTAAAGTCCTCAAGCACTTGGAAATGGGCCCTTAAAAAATGTGTTGTAATCTCCCTGGAAATCATGCTCCAATGTTAGGGTGAGTTTTTGCAAATTGGCTGTGGCCGAAGGAATGGGCCTCTGGGAGGCTATCAGCCTCAAGTCTGGTCCTTTGGGGGTTTCCTAGTTCCTGAGAGAATCCTCAANGCCAGGGACCAATAGGCCCCCAGCTCTACTTGTGNCATGAAGGGAAGTCTTAGTGTAGGCCTCTTATTCTTTGCCTCCATCATCCTTTACAGGTACTGCTAAGTTAAAAAANAGAGTAGAATAAGGTATAAAATAAAATAACCATGTAAAACCATGTGATGTTGGTCCATCATAAATTCATGGATGCCTTCTTTGAGAGAAGAGCGTCCTGTCCACATGTCCACTAGCTAGCGTCAGTCTGTTTCACTGCTTAAAACAAGTGTCTCATAATATCGTGAGATGGACTTTGCTCTGAAATGTTAATTATCCCCATTGCTAGGATCAATACTATCTATGACTATTCAAACTGAAAAAACAAACCTATCCCTTTAGACTTAACATTTTAATTTTTACTAGATACCTCCTAAATTGTCCCAAGTATCACCCCAGCTTGCCAATAATAATCTCCCACCCCTTCCTGTCTTGATGAAGAATGAACTCGGCCTGCTTTTTTGAAAAGCAGACTTGTCACTGCCTGTAACTTATTTGAGTTAGGTTCACTACAGTATGCTTTAAATTAGCACTCAGTGGCAGAAGATTCCTCCCAAAGGAGAATAATTCATGACCAATGACATCATGAGATTTATAGAGGAGGTTGGCCAGGAGAAAGAAAGAATATCATCTGGTACTAGAGCAGCTTAATAAAAGGACAGGACCAGCCCCAAGACTTTCTCCAGAGATAGAGATAGACACTGGCTAGAACAGATAGGTGAGATGTGTTAAGGAGAACCAAGGAAACAAGGGAAAAAGTGAAGGCTGCAGGAAGAACAGAGAATAAGAGATCATCAGGCCAGAAGCGATACTCTCTCCTCTAAGGCAATGAGTCCAATCATAATTACAGAGAAAAGAGGAGTTGAGACACTACAATTCTCTCTGAACCAAGTCATTGAAATTTTGGTGTATTTTCACTTGACATATATGTCATAGGTGATGTGTTTAATAACTCAATGTCATAAAGCATCAGAAAGGGTGAGGAAAGAAACATCATTAAGACAAGGGCATAAGCAGAACATACAGCCCCTGAGCCCACACCTGGCCTACAAAGGTGGAAACTTTGAGCATTTAGTGAAATCCACTGGTCCTGGTTGGATCACTTCCTGAGATTCACAGGCTGTGTGATTAGTAAGCTTGCACTGCCCTTTTGTTAGCGAAAGTATCTAAATGACCCAAATTGTCTAACTCTTGGAATAAAGACCTGTCAATCCAAGCATAGGTCATGCTAGACTCATTCAGGACAGTGATGTGTCTAGAATNACCTCTGTTCACAGCATCTGGAGAATCCTGATACCTCACATTTGATCAACACCCTTCANGGTCTATCCACCTGTCATTTACCTTGTGTGCACTCATCACTGCAGGGATACAGTACTAACCATAAAGTAGTCAAGGAAGGACTTCAGAAAATGAAGCACAACTTGGAAAAATACAAATTCACATTGTAAATAACATGGAAATGGACACAAGCACTGTTAGTGCATTACCAAGGCTGTGTCTGGAGAAAAAGAGAAACATAGGGCTGGTAGGGGGAAGAACTCATCCTTAGCTATTCCTGCAGATTCAAGGATCCTGTGAGTAAAATAAGTGAACTCCTTTTCTATTTTTATTTATACTACCAAATATCGACTAGTGTCCTTCATGTACAAGACACTCTGTTAGGTGATGGAGGAAATAAAAGATTAGTAAATGTATGGCCTGTTTAGAATCTAGTAGGGAAGATAACATGCACAATCAAATAATTATGAAGATGCTCTCTGATGGTTGCCACCCAGGAGATAAAATCAAAGTGTCATGGACATTTGTAAAATGCCTANTTTTTTTCTGCACAGATTGTGAAGGGAAATAGATGCTGTAGTTATGTTATTGTCTTCAAAGACTTGTATAGAGGGAGTGGATTATGCAAGAAAGTTGGGAGATGAGAGCTGGGAGCAGGACATTTTGTGAAAAGAGANAAGTTTTAGATACAAGTAAATCTAGCTGGGTAAGGAATGTTAAGGGACAAGTATGTAATTTAATTGTCCNGTGACAAAGAGCACAAACTAAGGTTCTACCTGCAAGAAAGCCACAGCAAGGGGAGCTCATTAAAGACTTGTCTTCTGGGGTTAGGGATGACATGAAGTAACTATAGTTAGGAAACAAGCTGATGAAACTAGACTAGATATTAATTCTTGGAACAATGATAGACAACACTGAAATAATCAATGGGAGGGAAGAGCCTGAATGAAAAGGGAGGCGGAGAAACTTTAGAGTGAGAATCAATAGAATCCTTTTCCAAAGGATTGTATGTGCAAAATCAGGGACACGACACGAAGGAGGCAAAAATTCCTGCCAAAACTTCAGTGTGGTGACAAGACAACAACGGAACCACTAGGCAGAAGGAGAACTTGCTAATTATGTNGATTTGCAGAGGCAGATGGGGTATTTGGGTCAATCTGAAGTGAGGTGATCGGAAATATGTGCATTGGAAGAGAAAATTAGGGTCTAAGAGCNAGGATTTGAAANTCATTTTCACCCAGAGCCATAAATGTTGTGGAAGTCAGAAAGATCATGAGGAGTTAATATGGAAAGTCAAACTTGGGACACAAACCAAGTCAAGGCTGAACAAAAGCAGAAGCCAGTGAGGTCATAGGGGACCTGAGAGCTAAGATGCAAATCAGTATGTACCGCTTCCCAAAGATGAGCTCAGGTGAACATTTAAGGGTGAATAGCAGGGGACCAAAAACGCTGTTGGGTTTGTAGCAAGATGCTCATTGAAATATTGCTGTTCGGAGTTTGTAGGTGAGTAGCGGATTACAGACTTATTGCAAAGCTGTAAGCATTGGGTACAGATGTAAAGAAATTCTACCCACTTGAGAAGGCTGGGAGAACAAAGATAAACAGAGATAGACAGGGATTCAAGGGTCTAATTGAATGGAGAGATTTGTTTCTACAGATGGTTGCCAGATTTTGTTTTGAGAGGAACACAGTCAGCTGTGTGCAAGGAGTAAAGGTGCAACAGAAAGAAGTCCTATTGTCTGAAGTGTACCTCAAAAGATCTCAAAGGGGAGTTTGGTGCACAGGGACAATGAGCACTCAGCTGAGAAGCTAGCAAAGATAAGNGAAGAAAACGCAAGGCTGTCACCTGAGAGGGAATCTCTGAATGTTAGCTTAGAATGTGTAATAATTCCAGAAGTGGTCAAGGCTTGGCTATGATGTGGAGAGTTGAATGTCTGCGGTATTCGCCAATATAATGGATATCTTTGACTCAAACCCTGAAACCAGAAAATATTAAACCTGCATGAGGAATCACAGAAATTTATGCAAGCCTATTTATATATACATAATACATACATTTAAATATTTTATGCTTATGCATTTGCATATCCTACATGTGTATAACATACTCCATTTTAAAATCTTTTATATATTTCTCAGCACTAGCTCAAGGACATAGTAAATGCTCAACAGACACTGGTTTAAATGAACTAACATATTTATGTAGAGCTTTTTAATTTATTTTTTTTCTGTACCACCCCTTAACTCACAACCTTAAAATAATTATTAATTGATAAACAGAGTTCAGGTTGGAAGTTATAGCTTTAAAATAATAGTTTTGTAATGGGCTTAGAATTGCGCTTCATCATTGTAACTTGATCCTTGCACAAAGTATCGCTTTTGCCAAAACAGATTCTATAGACCAGCATCCCAAGGCTGTGAGGAACTCTATAGACCAGCATCCCAAGGCTGTGAGGAACTCTATACACCAGCATCCCAAGGCTGTGAGGAACTCT
>LZPO01108022.1:10424-34170 GCA_001675575.1 Neotoma lepida | reverse complement strand
AATTTTAAAGGGGTGAGGTAAGAGGAAGAGTGAGGGATGAGCCCCTGGCCCTTGGACAGAGCCAGAGTGAAGCAATGTTTCTATGGCCCTTCTCCTTCCTCCAGGAGATGCCTCACGCCCTCTGTCCTCTCTCAGAGTCTTTCCTGGAACCTAAAGTAAAGCACTCCATGCTCCTGTCTCCAAACTGTTGAGAGGTTCAGCCCCTTGCCCCCACGTTCATTTTAGAAAGAAAANAAGGCCTTCAGTTGACTTTTAAATGAAAGATACTGAGGTAAAAATCAAGGAAGGAGGTGGGAGACAGCAGTCGAGGATGGGAGATGAGGGAAGGTCGTGAGGCAGGGCGACCAGGAAGGCAAAGAGCAGCCCTGGAGGGTGTGACGTGAAGAGACATGGCAGCTTCGTTCCAGAGGAGGATGAGCACCTTTCTGGTTTATGTGTCCTGTGTGCGACAAGGCGATCCTGCAGTCAAGCTTCCAAACAGACCCAGGGCTCTTTAGATGCCACAGTGTGTGAGGGGACGGTAGGACAGCGGAACTGACCCATAGAACACCCCTACCCCAAGTTTCAGGCAGCAACACAAATATTCATTTCCCTTCTGAAATTTCCAACTTTAAGTGAGGGGGCATTGCACCTGCTAGCACCCCCATCCCTGGAGTTTTACACACACACACTCACGCACTCATGTGCGCGCACACACACACACACACACACACACATGTATGCACACGCACGCACACGCACGCACACTTACTGTTGAGTGGTACAATCTGAGAAGGAACTTCGGGTTGCAGAAGAGGAAGGGTTCTATCAGGAGTGATCACATTAGTTCAAGTCATATTCCAAATCTCTTTCATTCTCTCTGGCTTCCCAGGAGGACAAGCTCATTTCTCTCCTTTGTCAGTCCCCTGTCACTTATCACCAGNTGTGGGGGAATTTGCCTCTCTTTCAGCTCTAGGTTAAGTAAGAAGGGATCAAAGCATTGAAAACGTCCCCCTCTCTCACTTACCCTACCGTAAAGGATTCTCTTCTTCAAAGCCTTCTGTGGAGAGTTCTTCCTCAAACCTTAGCCAGTNAAGGGGCTAAATGCCTAAAAGAGTTTTCTAGAATGTTCTGCTCTGAGTCTAGATAAAAGATTCATGGCTGCTCCAATTTCCCTTAAGCCTTACTGGAAAGTTCTTTGCCCAAAGTAATAGAAACTATAGGCAACACTGACAAACTAGTTTGTAGGGTTGTCTCAGGTCCTTTCATTTTCTTTTGTCATTTTTTTTCCTCTACAATACAGATTCTTCTTTGTCAAGAACCTCCATCCTCTCTCAAGAAGGGAAACGGGAGAGACAGCCCAAAGTCAGGTCACTTATGACATCAGTTTATATATAAGCCAAAACAAAAACATTACTTAAGCACGAGGAAGGAAGTGGTGCGTCAAGGTTCCCTTCTGTATATTCAGAGGCACCTGACTGTGTGATAGGNCAAGTGTACATGAACATATATGCACACACAATGCCCTATGCTTGCCTCCAATGCACCATAGGACACTATTGCAGTGAATTCCCAGATTTGCTCAGGAATCCCTCATCTGCCAANGGCCTTCCCCACTTGGTTCACCACCAAAGAGTTTTATGGAGCTGAAGCAAACTTTTTATTTGGCTTATATATAAGCACAGAAGAACTTCCTGCCCTCTGCTTGTTATAGGGTCCCTAGGCACCTGCCAACCATGCAGCAAGAATTCAGCAAAAAGCCTCTTCTCTCTTTTGAGCAGATGGCCAAATGGCCTTCCCTAGGATACCTTCACTTCCTTGCCTGAACAAAGAGCAGTTTCAGGAAAGCCTCACTCATAGNNCTCAGAGAACTTCCACACTGGGAAGAAGCACACAGGCAGCACTTCCTGTCATCTCTCCATCCTCCCACACTGAGGCCAGTTCTATCCTCTCAAGGAACAGGAATGGTGGACAGATGCGGGGAGAAGAGAACTTCGNGAGGGAGGAGAAACGGTGCTGGCCACGAGGGTTGCCTTCAGTAGGAACCAGAACTCCAGGATCCCACAGAGAAATTAAAGGAACAAGAAAAAGCAAATGGGAACCAAGTTCACCCCCGACTCTTTCCATGACATGCGCACCACGCGGCCCACAGCCCTATCCCTCCCATACCCACCTTAACCTCTCTCTCTTNCCTCACTCAGACATCAGACTCAATACTAGAAAGTTTCTCATAAACATGTCCATTGCTGGAGCCATTGAAAGCCCTGGGGTTTTTGTTGTTAGGCACACAGGGGTTGGACTGGTTCCCTATACAAATGTCCTTCTGGAAACGACCAGGCACAGCCCCATGAAGGGCCGACACCACTGGCTTATTGGTGACAAGGGCCCGGAAGTCCGGCCTTGTTTTCGATGCCCCTGCCACCGTGGGCTGCCTGAAGAAGTAGGATTTGCTGCCATGAAGCAAGCACTGGTCATCCCCAAAAGTGGGGATGAAAGGGTTTTGCGTGACCCGGTCAGGGTAGAGCGACTTGCTGAGCATGTAGCCGCTGCCAGGGTTGTTGTGGTGGTGTCCGGCAGTGGGCACTGAGGACTTGTTGTTGGCAAAGGAACTCTCACCAGCTGGCATCTCAAACATGTGGGCGTAGGGGCTCCCATCCATGAATCGGCCCTTGTCTTTCAGGCTCACGCTGCGTGGGGCCAAGGCGGCCTCCTCCTTCTGCAGGTCCACGAAGGTGTCGTAGGAGTGCTGCCGGCGTAGTTTGTTCCGATTCTTCTTCTGGGCCTTGGAATTAGTCGGGCTTTGAGGGTACTTGGTGGTGGAGGCATTGGATGTCACAGCCACAGGGGCAGCCGGCTGGTCCAGTTCCTGCAGGGAGTTGTCCTCGCTGATGTCATACAGGTTACCAGCCTTCTTGCAGGCCTCACACCTGATGCAGGCCTGCCGGCCCGAGTTCTGCCCTGCCACTGTAGAGGAATAATTGTGCAGCTTGGAGGGACAGCTGCGGCAGAAGTTGCCCCCAGACCGGTCCTCCCACTCTACATTGGTCAGATTCTTCTCCCAAGGAGCTGGCACCCCACCTACCACGCCATGTTTATCGCCTGTTCCATGTTTGAGGTGAGACCTGTTGGTACAGGGCCCACCTCCACTGACCGAATCTCGCTTGAAGTCATCGCTACGCTCTTTGTAAATGTCGGTCAAGTCCACATGCTCCCAGTGAGGCGAGTTCTCCTTTGTTCGGAACTGGTCCAGGTAGAAGTCTCGGAGCCCTTCTTTGTCCCTGAAGTAGCGCTTGTGGTCCGGGGAGCGGGGTGGTCGGCGACGGTAGGCCAGCTCAATTTCATCAAACTCCCTCCTAGACTTGGCCGAGGCTGGCCGCTTCTTCAGACTGTCCTTATATTGCTGCTTCCTCCTCTTGGCTGCATTGCCCTCAATGTTTCCGTAGGTGACAGTGTGTGTGGAGATGTCTGAGACATCCGATCGAATCAAATCATCATGGCCACTGTAGCGGTCACTCTTGAAGGAGAATTTGCCATATAGGTCACTGAGCTGGCTGTGTTTGGAGGAGGACAGGCCAATGTCCAGGGGTTTCTTGCTGATGGACCTGGGCTGGGTGGTAAAGGGGGGGTTGTCACAGTCGTAGAGCCCATCAATGGAGCTGGTGCTGCCAATGCTGTGTGGACGGTGGTGATGGTGATAGTGGTCTTGGTACACATTGCTGTCCTTCAGCTGCAGGTTGCCAAATGTCCTCTCTACCTCGCTAATGTAGTCACTGAACAGGTTTTCCTCACAGGGCGGGTTGTTGTAAGACTTGCAATCTGAATGTGTGAAGCTGCGGCGATGCTCAGAGATGTCATAGACAGAGGACTCTCGTCGGATGAAGTCCAGGGCACTCTGAGGGGAGCCGTTTACTCCAGACAGGTTGGCCATATTCTTGGCTGTGCGGAGTAAGCGCAGGATGTTGGAGTGTGTGTTGTTCATGGTAGCGGTGGGGGAGTTCATCACAGATTGGCGCTCCTCTATAGCTACTCCATGGATGCAGCTGTAGATACCCTGAAGGGACATAGGATGGTACACATTGAGTTCAGAGAAATGGAAACACAACATAGGCAACAGTGCTCTACCACTGATGGTCTAACAAGCAAAGACAAAGATAGGAGAATCATGAGGCAGGCACAGAAAATGTGACTCAAGAGTTTGGCTGATGTAGCCCCTTGAATTTAGCAAATTCCTATCNTGAAGATAGTAATCTGTCCATCAGAGAGGGGAATATTCATACCCCTTGACTTGAACAAATACATAACATGGCATTTGTGCTTCAACTCCAGACACGATCTATCTTGGTTTTCCTTCCTATACCAAGATCTTCACACTTTATAAAAGAATCCATGCTATAAATATATGGCAAAAAGTATGAGCAGATTCTTGGATGCACAGGGCAGCTCAGCACAGATGCTGGGGCCCTTTCACTCTGGTTAGCCACTCTTGGCTGATGTCGCTCACAATTGCCTCTTGTTTCTAGCTCTGACCAATTTTTTGAGCAGCTTTTAGAGTTTTGCTCAGCAAATAACCAGGGAACAATGCTGTTCTGTAGCTAAGCATGAACCAAATTCACACAGAGAATCGAAAGCCCTGGGGTCAAAGAAGGATTTTCTACTGCTGTGGCCTACACTGTGGGAGGGAAGAATTGAGACACATATCAAGAGCTCGATATGAATAAATAACTCCTTTGTTGAGGTCTCTCCTTTGTTCACTCTTTCACTCTTGGTTTCCTTCTTATATTAAGTATTATCATAATTAATTAATGTNCTATCAAGTTAGTATTGATGAAGAATACCGGTGTACAAGTATACAGCTACTTGTTCAGGGCACTGGAAGACATCATCCATGAGAAAAGATAGGTTGCTTTCCTGGGCCACCAGTCTCCCTGTGTCTAAAGTCAGGTCACCCCACTGCTCACTTCTCCTGTGCTGCCANGAAAGGTGAATAGACTTGGGGTTTTGTCCCTGGCAAGGGAAGGTAGATGAAGAAGTGGCTTTAAACTACATCCTTACATCTAAGAACGTTAATTTGGAAAGGAATCTTATCTGAATGGGCAGGGCCAAGAGAAGAAAAGGTGAGAAGGAAAATGGTAGTTATGTGGCAAAGAAGTGCCAGACTGTGTGAGACACAAGATCTTCCTGGTGGGGATTCCACCCCCTCTCTGTTTCTCACTTCTGACAGTGGCCAGGAGGAAATGCTGAGTGTCCTCTTTGGTGAAGACANTAGTCCTGTCAGAGGGCCACGAATGAGATTTCTCTTTTCTGTTACTCCTGTGGCCTCTGGGAAGGGCTGCACAGAGGAACCAGAGGCCCAGGGACCAAGAATCCCACAAGTTCCCTTCTCCTGTTCTTATGTGACTGAATGACCTGCATTAACTGACAGCTAGAGAGGAAATGGGGAAATTGTTCCTTGTCACTAAAACACTACGAGAAAATGACCAGGGAATGAAACAATTTAATGAGAAATCCATTTCTTTCATAACTCCATTTGAGTCAAAGTTGGTCATATATGGAACACGATCCTCAACTTTAAAAGGTCATTTGAGTTCACTATTCATGTGTGAGTTCCACAGCTGCATTAATAAAGGCAGAAGAATCCTATCTAAAAAACTCCCCTCTGTGACCTGAGGTTCATATACCCGACTATTTCCCCAACACCTCACTCTGAACTGGAGATGAAGAAGATCTCTAGCCTGGCCTGAAGTCTTGCCCCAGTTAAGTAAGTTTTGGAATATAAGTTTCTTACGAGTCAAGACTTGGGTTCTGTTAGGCTCTTTGAAATGTTATTTGTATCTGTAACACACACACACACACACACACACACACACACACACACGTGATTCTCTTGTCTCAGTATCCCACTGTTGGTACTGTAGGCATGTGCCACCACATCCAACCTTTAGGCTCTTTAATTCCCCATGTCTCACATGTGGTTAAAAAATAAGAACAGTAAAACCGCCAGTAATATGCCTTTGTGTGTTAGAATAAGAGATGTTACACCCTGTTATTTAAAGAGCAAGAGATTAATGCAGCCTATACAGAATCAATTAATGGTGATNTAAGAGGTAAATGGGGAAAAGTCAAATTTTCTATTTTGAGAGATCTGCCCTTTTTTAAAAATTGAGAATCAAATGTCTGAGCTCAAATGGAAGGAAACATAGTATCACCCACCTTAGAAACACTTAAGTTTCTTTCCCACAGACTCTTGGAGAAGNGCATATGATGTGGCTTCATGCTTTAGCCACATAAAGCTGGAGCTAGCACTCTTTTGGGTCTCTCTGCTTGGCACAGAACAAGGCTAACCCATCCTTAACAAACTTTGGGTATCTAAATCAAAACACTTACTCTGCTGATGGAGAAGACCATGCCAGGCTTGCCAGAACAGACACCCATGAAACAATGTCGGAACTGCCAATAGAACAGATGTTCACAGATGAAGGTGATGAGGCTGAGAGCCATGGCTGCCCCCAGCATATAGAAGACGCCTGCCATGTTGTCGATGTCCAGCTGGCTNCTCATAACCTCATTCTTCTCGTTGTGGCAAATGCCAGTGAGCCAGAGAGCTTCCAGTTCTTCCATCTCCCCTAGAAAGAGGGCAGAGATGGAGACAGATAAAGGAGGGAGGGAGCAGAAGGAGAGACAAAATAGGAAGAGAGTTGAAGGGCATAAAAATATGACAGAAAGAGACAAACACAAAGAGAGAAAATGAATACTTTTATTAATACCATTATATCTCAACTCACCAATATATCCCTAAGTATTCAGTGACAATGTAATGAATGAACTACAGGTGACACAAACACATGGAACTTCCCTGTGGCTCTCCTTTATCACAGTGTAAACTGGCAGCTCAATGCTTGCTATCACGCACAATATGCTGTGCAAAGAACAAGAGTTCAAATTAGTGACAACAGTTTGTGGGCAAAGTGGTCAATGGGAGAGATAGAAATAGAGAGAGAGTGAGAGAGAGANTGAGAGAGAGGGAGAGAGGGAGAGACAGGGAGAGAGAGAGGGAGAGAGAGAGAGAGAGAGAGAGAGAGAGAGAGAGAGAGAGAGAGAGAGAGAGAGAGAGAGAGAGAGAGAGAAAGAGAAAACTTGAGAGTGGGGATGGATTTTAACTTTTATTGTACATAAAAGCATTCCAAGCCGGGCAGTGGCAGCACACACCTTTAATCCCAGCACTCAGGAGGCAGAGCCAGGCGGATCTCTGTGAGTTCGAGGCCAGCCTGGTATACAGAGCGAGATCCAGGACAGGCACCAAAACTACACAGAAACCCTGTCTCTTAAAACAAAAAGGCATTCCAGAATGCAGGAACAGCATACTCAATGGGGAAGAGGTGGGGAAAACAGAGGCTCATTTAGGGAGAGGCAAGAAAAACAGTTCAAACTGAATGACCCTCAGCGAGAAAGCTTAAGAAAAGNATTAAAGCAAGAATTCTGAGGTTAAACACTCTGTCCTTTATTTTATAGACACTGGGGATAGCATAATCAAATGGGTAAAAACTGTTGGAATTATACAGAGCAGATTAGATTGGGAAGGAGAGGTTGAAAGAGATTGGAGAGGGGTTGAACTCCTGTGGTCTCTCAGAATTACAGGTCTCGTATAGAGAAAACATGAAAAGTAAAAGAGGAGGAAGCCAAGACGAGACAAGACCGCTCTAGTGGGACCTGCTTCCTCTCCACCCTGCTGAGGGGGAACTGATTACTTTAGTCCTGTCAGATCTCAATGACTTTTATCTACTCTCACTGAATATTAGTTAGTAGAAATGTAGAAATTTTAGACAAAAAAGAAAATGAAATAAAACATGTACCCTAGAATGTCACTAATTCCACACAAATGAAATTCTAGAAATTTCATGAAGGATATTGGTCTGTTGGTTCTGGATTGGACATAAGTTTGAACTTTGCATGGCCCAATGAAAGCCAAAGTCGTCTCTACTGATGCACTTGGTCATAGAATAAGGATCCATTTGGCTGTGACTACTAATTATACCAACATGGTTTGTCAACGCTGCAGCTACAAAACCCCTACTCTTCCTGATGGGACTCCACTCACTTTTATTCCTTTCTTCTTCAATTCAACAATGCTTTTCCTAGGTAGTGCAGCAGCCAGATTCAGCTGGAGTCTGGAAACCTACCTCTGGGTTTGCCTCTGATGTCTTCCCTAACAGAAAATGTCTTACAGCCATAANGGACAAACCCACATGGCTGATGGGCTGGGGGACCATGCAGAGTGAGGCTCATCTGTCTCTGGATTAGCTGGTGTGTGAGGGCTGGTGGGAAGAGTCAATGCTTTGGATAACGAAGTGAAGAGAAATTCAGAAGATAGTAGTTTAATAGAGTAAATTTTCTCAGTGTTCAGTCCACCACTGGAAAGACACAGAAAAGTGCTTTCTGGTATCTACATTTTTCTCCACCTCTTCAGCTGCAATGATCAAGGCAGGACAGGGTGAAGAATGAGGAAACAGCCACACACTCACTTCTCTGGGAACAGAAAGAGCACTTCCCTACAGTTCTGCTTTGGGCCACATGTGGAGTGATATGTGAAACATCTAACTGTAGCCTACTCCATCCCTGAAGGTTTCATTATACCACACAATCTTCAAATTTACCCTTGTCACCAACTACTTTAATCTCTTCCTTCATCTTTTACCCCATTCAGGTTAAAGTGTGTGTCTCCTTGCAATTCATCTATTGAACTCCTTCCTAACTTCTAGTAGCTTAGGATGTGGCTTTATTTGGAAATAGGGTCATTGAGATATAATTGATCATGGTGAGGTCACACTGGAACAGAGTGCGCCCCTANTCTCATCTGATTGGCTTTAAGCATGAATTCAGAGAGAGATAAATACAGAACAGAAACACGCACCCAGGTAGAATGAATGTAGAGATCTGAGTGGTGCTTTCACAGGTCAAGGAATACCAAGTAGAACCAACAAGCCATCAAAAGTCATGTGACAAACATAAGAGGATTCTCCTTCACCACTTCCAAGTGAAGACAGCTGTATTGATAGCTAGAGTGCCCAGAACTTCAACACGGTCAATCCTACAGTTTATGTCATTCCACTCATGTCACTTGTTATGGCGGCCCTAGGAATCTAAAAAGTGCTCTTCAGTCTTATCACATCCTGTGACAAGTTGTTTTGGATATGCAGAGAAGAAAGGTTGCTATTTCAGAATAGGCATTGGTTGAGACCAAGTGAACACTTCCCCTTTTTTTAACTCACCATCTCCAAATAGTTGCAGAATAGCAAGGTCCACCTGGCGCTTCCACCCAGAATCTTTCTGGATAGCAATGCCATAGCCAGTAGAAGCAAAGACCTTGCCACTGCCAATGGTCACCAGCTTGCAGCCTTCGTCTCTTCCGGCCATGTAGTTGAGCACTGCTGCATCATAGATGAAGGCATCAAGCTTCCTGCACAGAAAAGAAACAAACCAACAAATACCAAGGAGGAAATTACACAACAAAACTACCTATTGGGCCATTAGTATGAAGTGCTGGGGTTCCAGAAGCTGTGTGGAGGACTGGCTCACAGTAAGGCTCAAGGCGGACTATTGTCAGAGTCTAAAGCCTGCATCACAGGCCGTTGTTCTTGATGGGACTTGAGGTTGAAAAGAGTTGTTTATTTTTTCCCCTCCCACTAGGAATGATAAGAATGTAAGTTGGGCCCGAGGCCAACTCATAAGCTGTGTCTGAAAAGGAGAGGGAGTGAAAAGGAATCAATAAAAATAATAACAGAAATAATGAAAAGTAGGCACCACAATGATAACAAATAGCATGGTTAAGGCTTATATAACGTTTTTCATTTCTCAGTTCATTACAATCCAGAGTGGGGGGAAGTGTAGGTGTACGTGTTTCAGGAGATGTATGGNTATTTTGGTGGTCAGAAAGATTTCACTATTCTCTTGTCTTATAAGACTTAGCTTTGAGGGGCCAGAGTGGTGACAGCACAAGCTTGTGCCAAAGCAAATGTGAAACAGTGCAAGAGAAGATGACATACAGAAGAGCTGAGATCATTCCAATCCCTAAGCCTACATGCACAACATGTGAAACAGTGAACTTTGCAAAGAAGGGATCCATAGAGAAAAGACCCCGGCTAAGAGCAGGAAGGCATGCAACACTGTTTGAACCAACATTTCCACATGTTAAAGGCAGAGGAAGCAGCTCAGATGAAGCCATGCAAGTGACAGGCCTGAAAGGAAGCAGACCATGCAATCCCCAACTCCCGCCCCCAACATTTATAAATTAGGGATCTTTGTCCCTCTTCAAGACAAAAAAAAAAAAAAAAAAAAAAAAGCAAGCCCTTTCTGAAATGACAAGCCACAGGACATTTTATAAAATGCATCTTAAAAAATATAGGTTGGTAGCATGCCCAAATATCAACATCTGGTGTAACTGGGAACTATGGGTCCCTCATGGTTTGGACTACCCAGAGTACTCCTATCCTAACTTCAGATCCCATCTGCTGAAATCTGTTGTGACTTTGTTTACAGTAGTAAGATTGAATCTCACAGTATTTTAAATGTCCACATGTATAGGTGGTGCTTGGAGACCTTGAGGTGCAAGGGTGACCAGACAAGGTCCACAGGCCGGTAGTCATCACAGAACAAAAGGAAACAGCTGTATGACCCATTAGCCTCCAAATCTCAACATTTACAATGCCCAGTGTTGACCATTTTCCACAGCTCCAGCTTTCAAACAAAAGGACAATGTGCCTGGGGAGCTACATGACAGTATATCCACAGTTTGTGAGCAAATATATCCAGGTACAGAGAGGGGCTATGAGGATTGATAATCAAAGCTGGAATTGATGCTCAATCAACACATTCTTACTTGTTGTCATCTAAAATCTTTTGCACACTTCCTCTTTTATTTCTTCCTCGTCCATAGACCCCAGAATTGTCTTTTCCACCTCTTAGACTGTAGCTCATGTGTAACATATATGAGCTCTCTCCTTGATTCCTTCTTGTACTTTCCGATCTGTTTCATTTCCACTCCATGGCCACACTCATGCAAGCAGAAAACGGTTTGCAGGATGGTACACAGAAGCAAGTCACAGCATACGAATTTTTGTACAATGGTTGCAATGAATCTGTCCAATTTAACTTGGAAACAGTCTTTGATTTAATGATTATGGTACCAGTTCAGTCTGTGACTAATGGATGTGAGAAACATATCACTCTGAGCTGGGAGGCCATTCTTACCCCGTTTTCAGGGAGAGCAATGCATCATCTACACCCCTTTGGTTGAACTTTCCCATGTAGGCATGCATTTCTGCATAGTTATTTCGGATATTCCTCTCTGTGCTGCCATTGGGCACAGTCCCAAAGCGGAAAGGGGGTGAAAAGTCATTAGGCCTCTGGAACTGGAGAGAGAAAGAAAGAGAGAAAGAGAGAGAGACAGAGACAGAGAAAGGAAGAAATGTTTTAGAAAAATGTGAAGAGACATTAAGTCAGCATTAGTGAGTTTATAATGGAAAAGAACCAACTATAATTCACCAAACACATTAGCCCTCACTCAGGAGCAGTAATTGCCTTCTGGAAGTGGACTTCAATTCAACTCAATTTAATACATATTGTTAAGAGATTTCTATTTGCCCAACCCTGAGTTTAATCTATAACCCTGTGTGTTCCTTCTCTGCACACAGCACAATACCAGTGATGATGAGCCTGGAAGTGGTATGATATAGTTTGACTGTGGTAGATTAGTCACCTTTATTTCCAAAAATTGTCTAAAATCTGCAATTGGGCCTCTTAATACACTGTCATTGTACAATTAAGGTCATACCGCATTATGTTCATGAAGATAATGTTTGAATATCAAATACATTTTGCTAAGAAATTTTCTCTTGACCTTCAAAGCACTCAAAAGTCCATTGATCTTATACCAGCTATTGGATAACTTGCAAATCCCATGTCACTTTAACTATGTTCCCCTCTTGCTTAAATTCTGAGAGTGTATCTCCAGCGCCTAGCACTAGAATTGAAATTTCTTGGATTCTATCCCTATGACATCAGTTTTATTCCTAGCTATTACCCTACAATGAGTTAGGTCGTAAGGTTGCTTCCAGAGCACATAATTTGATCACTTGTATTTTCACAACCTCATCGAATCCACCTCTTTGACACAAACTCACCTTTCTCTTCGGGGCAATTCATGTCCTTCATTGCAAAATATAGCTCAAAGCAACCACTTTGGGAAACCTCCTGTGAATTCTTCCTTCTATCAAATCGACCCCATCAGTACTTGTTATTCTGGTTTAGAGGAATATGGTTNGTATCATAAATTCAACAACTCCCTAAATGTACTGACTAAGTACTGAGAACTAGTCTTTGATGTGCTCACTAGTAGTTTAAGCTTGAGGTTGAAACAGACAAGAAGACCAGCTTTGCCACTTGCTATTTCGTGACTTTGGTCATTAACAGAAATTGTGCACCATTTCCTCCTCCACAATAAGGAGTTGATGATGTCCAGCTTTCAAGACCGTGACATATTTAATACAATGCAAGAGAAGTACTTGACACAGCACTTGACACACAGTAGGGATGCTTGACACAAACGAGGTCACCTGGTTAGAGGGACTTCAATTGAGAAAATGACTACAACGGATTGTCCTATAGGCCAGTCTGTAAGGTATTTTCTTGATTAATGATTGATGTGGGAGAGCCTAGTCCACTGTGGGTGGTGCCACCCCTACACAGGTGGTCCTGAGTTTTTATAAAGAAAGAAACAAACTTGAAAAAGCCACTAAACAGCACTTCTCCGTGGCTTTTGCTTTAGTTCCTGCCTCCAGGTTCCTGTCATGCTTGAGTCTCTGCCTTGGCTTCCCTCATTGATGGACTGTGACTGGGACTTACATAAGCCAAATAGCCCCTCCTTCTCCACATTGCCCATGGTCAGAGTCTTTATCACAGCAACAGAAAGCAAACTGAGACAGTAGGTGCTCAGTAATGGTCCCATGTTGTTCTAAACTTGTGTACATTTCAATTTTGTTGGCTGATAAGCAGCAGGCTGTCTAATCTTCTTGTCCTGGAAATATAGCTAAGATGACACAGTATATGGGCATAAAGCTGTACCTTGGCATAGAGAGGACAGTGAAGATGTTTAAAGTGTTCTTGGTTTCAATACTGTACCTGTTACCTTGGAGATGTATTTGAAAACCTAGCCCATCCCTGAGGGACCACTAAACTTTTAAAATGGTTCAGGTTCAGTGGCCATTCTTATCCTTCTCGGAATATGAGGGCTTCATGGACCATAGATTCTCATAGCACAAGGCGCCATCCCAGCCACTATAGCTACTCAGTGTTGGCCTCAGTTAAGAGTCAGAGACGCATGCTGTGGTGGGGGGATGTTTAGGTGCCTCAAAAGACCAGACATCCCAACTGAAAAACTTCCCTTTTGTGATCAGCATGATTTATACCATTAATAGCCTTTGTTTATTTTTTAAGAGGTTACAATTTTTAAGTGAATAAAGATAGTAGAAGACTCAGAGAATTTGAGTTGAGTTGTTTGCTCAAAGCTAACTAGCTTAAGCCTTTCATTGGACAAATGATGAAACAGAGGCCCAGTGAGGGTAATTTTCTCAATAGCACCCAGTGGCAGTGGTGGCCAATATCATCAGTGTTACCCTGGCCTAATTAAGAATGACTCCTCACTGTGCCCCGCAGATAGTGAGCTTATAGTAAACAAGGTTATGCTTTAATAAAAGAGACAGATACCAGAATACTTCACACATTACTGTCAAATATAACTCCCCGTAAATCTGAAGAAAACCATCCCCCAAATCCAAAGCAGAGTGGATAGCACNGGAGGTAGCAGCCAGTGTAGTCAAATAAACTCCCCCTCATCTGTAAATCTGCACTTTGCTAGGACAGTGACAATAGATACAAACACTGACTAAGAGACTGTTCCATAGTAGTTTCTGAAGTATTATTGAATATTGGAATTACAACCAATTCAGGTCTAATAGAAATTATTATTACCTATGTATATTTTAAAAACTTAATGAATGCAAGGTACACACAACTTTTGATTAACTAAATGGAATCCTCTGCCCAGTGTTCCTACTTCCTGATGGAGCCACAAGCTAAGATGTTTCTACTTTGTACCATGATCTTTTTATTTTAAATGATCTTTAAGTTGTCTACACTATTTTACAATCACATCCATAGCTAAATAAAACATAAAAAGATATAGACCTAGAATAGCAAACGCCATTTCCAAGGAGAAGAGCGACACTGAAGGACTGGAAGACTTGCTGAAGAGCTACAGTGCTGTTACAGCGTTGGTGTGAAGATGACGAAGGGGAAGGCTGGCAGAAGAGAGTGGCTATCAACAGACACAGTGTGAAGGCAGTTCAATGGAGATAAGCTAGCTTTCAACAAATGCTGTGAAGATAATTAGATGTTCCTGTACAAAACAAACCTTATTCCTCACCTCGCAAGATCAATAGCAATTACCTAGAAGTTGTAAAATTTTCAGGAGAAAATATATGAGAACACTTTTGTAACCTAGAATTAGGCGAAGACTATACATCACGTGTACAACCCACCAACAGAGGGAATAAAGATAAATTCAAGTTCNTCAAGATTCAGAACTTCTCCTTAAAAGATGCAGTTGTGATCATGAGAAGATAAGCCACCAACTGGGATGAAGAATCTGAAAATGAATTAAAGCTATTTAAAAAACAAATTAGATAGTAGCAGAACAAGACTTACATCATTTAGGCATCTTCCATGAGCACATAGCCAGAGAAACAATCTAGACTACAATGGGAAGGATGGGAGGGGGTTGTCCTCTGGACAGAATTTAGCTTGGAGGCAATTTGGATTTAAATTCAGTCATGGCTCATGCCTATTATAGGAACAGGAACATGAGTAAGTTCTTTAATCTTGCAACATTCCGTTTTTTTGGAAATATTATTTTAATAACTAAGGTAGTATATAGGAAAGCATTTAGTACTGTATGAAACTCAAAACTGTTAGCTGCTTCTGTGGCAATGAAGTTCCAATATCTAAAATTGCCCTGTGTGAGGCAGTGTTCATGCAGACTGGTAAGTCTTATTCTCTCGTCTGTCTCTTAAACTAGGCCAGCCCGGGGCCAACAGGGAGGGCACAGGCTCAGAATTAGCCAGGGCAGATGTAGAAGCAAGCTTGCCTTCTCCTGTGAAAATTCTTGTCCAGCTTCGTAGTAGGTTTAAATAAAACAGCTCTTTAAAAACTGTCATTGAATCTTGAACTTCACTAAAATTCACATTCACAGGAAACAGTATGCTTAAGGAGACCCATGGGGAAGAAGAAAAGGAAAACTCCCAAATGCCTTGATGTTCCAATAAATGCCCTTGTAATAAAACTCACCCCAAGATGCAAAGCCCTGTGGTTTAACCTCCATGACAGTTGATGGTCTCTGGGGTATAAAGGAGGAATAAATAAATGTATACTGTGGAGAATTTAAATTAGAAGAGGGAGGACCTTGACAAATAATTTAAAAATTATAACTCCAATAACAGTTAGCTTTAAAAACTCTGTCTGATTTTAAAATAGTGAATTAAAAGAAAACAACCCAGCATTCCTTACTAATCACCTTTCCCACTGTAAGGCTTCTTTTTTTTTATTAATAGATTTTCTATTGATTTTACATAACAACCACAGATCTCCCTTTCCTCCCTCCTCCCACCTTCCAGCCATCCCCCTCAACCCACCTCCCATTCCCACCTCCTTCAAGGCAAGGTCTCCCATGGAGAGTCCCCAGAGCCTGGTACATTCAGTTGAGGCAGATCCAAGACCCTCCTCCTTGTGCCAAGGCTGTGCCAGGTGTCCCATCATAGGCATTGGGCTCCAAAAAACCAGCTCATGCACCAGGTATGGATCCTGATCCCATTGTCTGGGGGCCCCCTAAACAGTTCAAGCCAAACCACTGTCTCGAGTATCCAGAGGGCCCAGTCCAGCACCATGGGGGCTCCACAGCTATTGGTCCACCGTTCATGCATTTCCACTAGTTTGGCTGGCTGTCTCTGTACATTTTCTCATCATGATTTGCATGTCCCTTGCTTATAGAATCTCTCCTCTCTCTCATCAATTGGACTTCTGGAGCTCAGCCTGGTGCCCGGCTGTTGATCTCGGCGTCTGCTTCCATCAGTCTCTGGGAGAGGGCTCACAGGGGCTCCTCAGCTATTGGTCTACAGTTCATGTGTCTCCACTAGTTTGGCTGGCCATCTTTGTACATCTTCCCATCATGATCTCATTGTCCCTTGCTCATAGAAGCCCCCCTCTCTCCTATCGATCGGACTTCTGGAGCTCCGCCTGGTGCCCGGCTGTGGATCTCCGCATCTGTCTCTATCAGCCTCTGGATGAGGGCTCTATGATGACAGGGTATTTATCTATGTGATCACCGGAGTAGGCCAGTTCAGGCACCCTCTCGATTATTTCTAGTAGTCTAAGGTGGGGTCATCCTTGTGGATTCTCGGGAACCTCCCTGGCACTCTGTTTCTCCCTACTCCCATGATGTCTTCATTTATCATGGTATCTCTTTCCTTGCTCTCCCACTTGGTCTCTGTTCCAGTTCAAACCTCCCGTTCCCCTATGCGCTGTAAGGTTTCTTTCAACTCAGTCTTCTGCTAGGCTCCACCCAGTTCGGGATTGCTAAAACACAGATCCAGCTAGTGAGACGAAAATAAAGAAGGGGAGGAGCCTCAGGGATCAGGCCCATTTCACAGGTGGAGACATCAAAGTCCTGAGAAGTCAAGGATATTTCTCAAAGCTGGGTGAAGGAGAAGGACAAGCTGAGATTTTCCACTGCCAGCTGAGATGCAGCCGAGTCATTTTGCCTTGGCTTCCTGGGAAGCAAGGCCATATGCTGTTAAGTGGGGTCAACTGGGAGGCTATCCTTCCCTTTCTGGGGTCACAGTTGCTTGTTCCCACCCTCTCCACTGGACCCAAGGCTTGCCCCTGGCAATCACTGTAGGCTCACATCAGCACAAGGGGGAACACACTGGATCCAAGGCTTGCCCCTGGCAATCACAGAAGCTCACACCACAAGAGGTAACACCAAGGCAGAATGTTAAGAGAATTGTAATCTCACTGGCTCTTCCAGGAGAGCAGTGAATCAGGATTTAGCACCCTGAGCCTTTCACATCAGCATCTCAGCCTCCATCTTAATGACCTTAAAGTGAGTTTGTCTGGGCAGTCAGTCATGCAAAGAGAAAGATGCCTGAGGACCGGGAGCAAAAGTCCTCACTCTCACCCCAAATGATCAGTCTGTGGGTCCCTGGGGCTGTTTGGCTGCAACCACCTCATGAAAGAGTCTTTCACAGAGCTTGTGGCAATGAAAAAGAAAGAGGAACAAGGGGAGAGGGTCCNGTCTAGTCCAGTTTTTTTCTTANAATCAAATAAATATGTAATTTGATTTTCCAAAGTTCAGGACTCTGTTAATCCATTAATAATAGCCACATTCATTTAACACCTATGTATGTGCTGGGAATTACCACATCATCTTCTTTATAGATGATAATTAGAACACATCAGTTCATTTGGCAAATATTTACCAAGCATCTATTAGTGGAGAGGACTATATTAAGATATGAAGAAAAGACGAAAAACCTCAGGCCCTGTTTCCAGGAGCTAACCTCCCAGGAGAGCCAGAAATGTAAGTGTTCATCCAAGTGTTTATTTATTCTGCCATTCACTTCTTCTTGGACACATTCTTTCATTTATATTTGTACTCAGGAAGTATTTATTCTGTGTAGACAAGGTTCTAGATGGAAAGGATATGGCACTGCCAAATAAGATCAAGAAGCTCATGTCAAAGAAGGGTGGTAGATAATATGTATACAAACATACATAGGTACATATGTGTGTGTTTGTATCAACATGAATATATATGTATATATATACATATATATATGCATGTATGTATTTTAAATATGTGGTAAGTTAAAGTTAGCCACACATATTTTGCCATTCACATCATATCCCTGTGTTCCCTCTCCTTGATTCTAGGCTGTGGTGGTTTGATGGGACGTGGCCCCCGAAGGGATTAGTTCTACTAGGAGGTGTGGCCTTGCTGGAGTAGGTGAGGTCTTGTTGGAGGAAGTGTGTCACTGTGGGGGTGGGCTTTGTGGGCTTTGAGGTCTCCTATGCTCAAGCTATTCCCAGTGAGACAGTCCATTTCCTGTTGCCTTCGAGATGTAGGACTCTCAGCTCCTTCTCCAGCACCATGTCTGTCTGTACTCTGCCATGTTCCACCATGATGATAATGGACTGAACCTCTGAACTGTAAGCAAGGCACCACAATTAAATGTTTTCCTTTATAAGAGTTGCTGTGGTCATGGCAATAAAACCTTAACTAAGATATACAGTAACTAGGTGACTCAATGTAGAAAAACCTTAACTAAGATATACAGTAACTAGGTGACTCAATGTAGAAAAGACCAAAATGTGGCCAAAACATGGGAACCCTGGGACTTCTGAGATCAGGAAATAAGTATGCTTCTTTGTAGCTTCTTCACTGGCCTCTTGAACCTCATTCCAAGGGAACTTTTTTAGTATATAAGGAGTCCAACATATCCAGTCTTGGACCCGGGCCTAGCTCCAGTCCTGAGGTTACCAAACTGGAGACAGTATCTGTGGGAGCTCCTGACTATTCCCTGATGGACTCTGCTCTACCCATTCCAGCCAGCATATCAGAGGTACCAATAAAGCCATTCTGGACCCTCAAGCCCAGCTAGGTTCAGCTTAGCCTCCAGGTGAAGATCTGGTGACTTTATCCATGCCACATTAAGTAGAAGACACACTCAGCCAAGCTTTACCCAGATACCTGATCCCCAAGACAGTGCATTACAGTGAAGCAGTTCTTGTTTTGAGTCTCTAAGCACCGGCGTAGCTTCACAGCAAGGAGTTACTGGTTTCAGACAGTGAAAATAAAGTGTTCGACGACAAGAGAAACCAGGTAATGGTACAGACTGACTTTGATTGGCAGTCATCAAAAGGCTTCTCTGAGAAGGTAGTGTATAAANTGAGATCCGAATAAGAAGGACCGGGTATCCAAAGAACATGCAGGACATGCAAGANGCCCAGGAATTGGCCGATAGAAAAGCCCAGACTGGTGAATCAGGGCAATGCACAAAGGGATGGGAGCTCCAGAGAAGCTGGGCCTTGTGGGAGCACACAGCAAACGGCAACTCCGAGGGTGATACACAGAGCTTTTTACTTGGCCAGAAGAAGCAAAGCTGTGTCTAGACAGAANGAGCTGCTCNAAGACCCAGTNNAGACATACTAGTCACATTAATTCAGTGCNTACAGAGCGAGAAAGCTCAGGCACTATCACTGACCATGAGTATCCTCTCTTTTGCTAGAGCCTTATAGATAAGGCTGAAGGCTGATAAGGATGAAGAAGGAAGCATGGCCTGACTCTCAAAGGGAGCTGACATCTATGCATTAGAGGTNTCACACTAAGGAAGTAGTTCTCAACCTGTGGGTGGCAACCCTTTGGGGGTTGAAGAACGTTTTCACAGGGTGATTTAAGACCATCAGAAAGCACAGATCTTTACATTATGATTCATAACAGTAGCAAAATTAGTTATGAAGTAGCAATGAAAATAATGTTGTGGTTGGGGTCACCACAACATGACGAACTGTATTAAAGGGTCACAGCATTAGGAAGGTTGAGAACCACTGCACTAAGGTATGATAAACAGAGGAGCCTCTACCCTCGTACATGCCCCAGCTCTGACACGTGATAGCTGTGAGACCTTGCACAACTCACTTAACTTGTCCGTGCCCCAGTTCCCAAACTTGTANAGTGTATCTATGCACCAAGTGCGAGTATTCAACTAGTCCTCCTGAGTGAGCAGCGTAGTAGTACAGCGCCTGGTAAATGCTAAGCATACTGAATTAGCCGTTATTGTTAACATGGTTACTGCTATCATCATCATGCCCATTGTCATCGGAGGCAATCCATCATCATGCCCATTGTCATTGGAGGCAATCGAAGGATTCTGTCAGAATGACAAAACTAGGGCTTTGTGTTAGAAAGAGTCCTCTGGAGCCAGCACATTACACCAGGCTGGAAGGAACAAACTAAGGAGCAGGAGCTGGAGAGGACCTGAGCTCTGAGGGGAGTCTGGGCACTGTGCATGCACGGGGAGGGGGTGGGGATGAGAACAATATGAGGCTTTAGGGATGTTTTGTTGTGGCTTGANTGAGAATGTCCCCCATAGGTTCCTGCATTTAAATACTTAGTCCTCAGTTGTTT
Source organism: Neotoma lepida (assembly GCA_001675575.1). Lineage (NCBI taxonomy): Eukaryota > Metazoa > Chordata > Mammalia > Rodentia > Cricetidae > Neotoma > Neotoma lepida. Next base: position 13,901 of record LZPO01108022.1, on the reverse strand, counting down.
GGGGGAGGTTTAGGAGCTGTGGCCTGCCTGAAGTATGCCATTGAGGGTAGGTTTCAGAGGTAAAATTCACCTGCCATTCCAATTCCCTCTCTCTCTGCCTTGCAATTACAGTTCAAGTGTAAGCTCTGAGCATCCTGCTCCAATTTCCATGCCTGCCTGCCTTCTCTGCCTTGCTATTATGCACTCTAACCCTCTGGAACCTAAAGCCAAAATGAACTTTTTCTTCTGTAAGTTGCCTTGGGCATGGTGTTTTATCACAGCAACAGAGAGGTAACTAACTATGTTACTATCCCCCATGACCATGAAGGATGGTGCATGCACCACACCCAACACAGGAGACCTCAGAGGTACTGTGACCATAAAAATTCCAAATGAGAACAGCAGCCACCAGGCTAGGATTCTTGGAAGGCTTCCTGAAGGGGGCAGACAGAAGCTGCAAAGAGGGAAGTNGAGTTTNGAATGGTAGGGGCGGGGGNTGCTGTTTCCACACTCCCCTCTGACCTGGTTAGTTTCCTGAAGTGTTCGGGACCACCGGAAAGTTGAAAATGACAAATGACACCCCATATCTCCTCAATGCAGATGGCTTCTGTTGTCCAGGCTGCTGTTCTGACCCCTAGACCTCTAGCTCAGTGGCCTGTCAGCTGTCCTCAGGAGGTTAACAGGAGAGTAAGCACAGTTAGTTCTGGTGAGTGATGTCACACAGGGAGAGCGGCTCTACTGAGATGAAGGGGTTGAGAAAGTGCCTTTCAGTGTAAAGACTAGCCTGGAAAATGGCTCTTGTCCTTCAGTCTGTCCCTTCAGCATATGCAGATTAGCACAAACCAGAGCTGTGACCTTGCAGAGCTGCAGACTGGACACTCGGCACAAGGCTATCCTGCTTGCGATGAGGGACCTGGGGGCTTTTGTCTTCAGAGCGTGACAATCCCACACATAAATAATTCATCCCATTACTTCTGATTCTACATTTGAATAACAAAGAGAATCAATGCCCAAATGCCACTCAGCCCTTCTAGGCTCTCAGGAGAAAAGATGGGTGGGTTCTGCCTGAAGTGTGTGTACTGATGAAAATTCTACAGCGACCCTCTTTACCTATCCTGAACTCTCCTCTTACCTATAATCATGGTTACTTTCCACCTTCACACTACTTCCAAACTATTGGCTTTGGGTGCCATTATCATCAATGATGTCTTAGTTAGGGTTTCTATTGCTGCAACAAAATGCTATGACCCAAAAGCAAGTTGGGGAGAAAAGGGTTTATCTGGCTTACACTTCTGCATTGCTATTTATCACTGAAGGAAATCAGGACAGGAACTCAAACAGGACAGGATCCTGGAGGCAGGAGCTGATGCAGCAGCCATAGAAGGATGCTGCTTACTGGCTTGCTTCCCCTGGCCTACTCAGCCTGCTTTCTTATAAANCCCAGGACCACCAGCCCAGGGATGGCAGCACCCACAATGGGCTGGGCCCTGCCCCATTGATTACTAACTGAGAAAATGCCTCAGAGCTGGATCCCGTGGAGGCATTTCCTCAACTAAGGCTTCTTCCTCTCTGATGACTCTAGCTTATGTCAAGTTGACACAAACCAGTACAATTGATGAACATGTCAGTGAATTTTAACCATACGGATCTTGTCAACAGCAATGTTAAGATACAATACAATTCCATTACCCGAAGAACTCCCTCATGCTATTCCTATATAGACCTCCCCCTGTCCCTGACACACAATGACCTGTTCTCTGTTCCCATAGTTTTGACTTTTACAATGAGACAGCNACTATCATTCTTCGTTACCCAGGAGTATTAAAGCAAATGACCACACTGCTTGCTCCCGTGTCTTCCCATCAACCATTGACATCTACATAGCAAGCTCTGTTTCAAAAACCAGGGTGGGGGAACCCACAACCCCAAAAAAAGTTTAAGAAAGAGGGTCTAGATAACAACACAGTAAACTTGGGAAAGATGTGACAAGTACATGGTCTGCTAACAGGACAATTTAATTCTAAAATGCTAAGTGTATGTATTGTTTCAGGGATCAAGGGTCTATGTTCAAATTTGAATTCTTCTATCTTGAAATCACAGAGGTCGCTCAAGACCCCACTCATGGGTCAACCTGGCTGTGGAGACAGTGCTGGATGATGCAGTCAGATTCCTCACCATCCTGAAAGTGACAATGTGGAACGGAGGTAGGAGGAACAAAAGATTATTTGGTGCTTTAGAGAGGGACCAATAGGTAAAGTGCCTGACATGCAAGCACAAAGATCCAAGTTCTGATCCCTAGAAGCCTTGTAAAAACCTGGGGTGCTGGTGATGGACTCCTGAACTTCAGTACTGGGGACAGGGGTGAGTAGACATAGGCATATCCCTGAAGCTCACTGCTGAGCCAGACTAGCCAAGTCCTTGAGCTTCATATTAATAAGACATCCTGCCTCAAAAAAATCAAGGTGGACAGCAATAGAACAAAGACAGCTCACATCAACCTCAGGGCCTCAACACACACATGCACCCATGTGCATGTATACCCACACTAACAAGTGTGCACACATGACACACCAAGTAAGTTTTACATTTTATTATAAGGCACTCATTGCAGAAAATATAGTTCAAATCTACTCAAAGGTAGTGACTAGATCACTATAACAGCCCATACAGAATGTAGCAAGAAGACACACACACATAATTAAAAGTGACAGCATGAACTCAGTTCTGTTCCTGGGGCTTAGGTGAGTGCAATGATATTTTGCTACTACTGTATAGTAGCACTCAGTGAGCACTGGGCACCCTCCATTGTTCTTGTTCTCTTTACCCAGTGTGACACACACACACACACACACACACACACACACACACACACACACCCCACAATTTGACCATGTATCCCTGTACTTGAATTCCAGAAGGCTGGTGAACTGGCCCTCTGCCTGCCCCTGGCCACACCATCGTTCTAGAAGCCTCCTTCAGAGTTCTGCTGTGCTGTTAGGGAGGAAGAACTCTGCCTCTCTGTGAAAGGGACTGGAATTCTCTTTCTTCCTATCATCATTCTCTCAATGGGGTTTAGAGGAAACAAAATTCCAGTTCTTTAGGTTTCTGGAGATTAGTTAATTGCCAGATTTCTTCACAACAAGGACCTTGATGCAGCAAAGCAATGGTTTCTTTTGAATTTGATAAATATTTAGATACACAAACCTTAATATGTGATTTCTTGGGTTATTTCCTAAAACCAAAGAATGATAGCATAGTGCCCAGTAGTCAGTTTGGTCCCTTAGCTAGGAAAGCCAGGTGAAAGGATTTGTTCCTGTATTAACCATAACAATTATACCGAATATTTCTTCACCTGTTCCCTGAGGTTTAGGNGTTTGGCATATTCTTGTGGCTTGCCATAAAATACCATCATCGATGTACATGAGGTGAGATGGGCATAGCCACAAGTACATGGCTGAGCTCTGAAATGGAACAAGACAACAGGGACGAGCTCTACAT
>LZPO01108021.1:220609-236127 GCA_001675575.1 Neotoma lepida | reverse complement strand
GTGTGCCACCACCTCCTACTGCTAGTTCCCCATGTGACCTTGGAGTCACAGAGAACCAAATGGATTAAGGGCATGTGCTAACTTGCATGGCTATTGTTTTTCTATTAGTGGCAGCCCCGTTTTTCCTCTGACCCTCAGATAAATTTTATTAGGGAAGACAAATAAAATATCACCACACTTCTACATGTGAAACTGGTAAGGATCACATTTATACACACATGTATAGTCTATAGAATTCATAATAACATCTAAGAAATAAAAATATCAGTATTCAACTTCATATTTAAAGTTAAAACAAAATTAATTCCTTTTTGTCCTAAAGGCTCTTCATTTGATACATGAGTGAATTACTTCCACCTTCAGTTTTCCTAATAAAATGGATTTACAAACATTTCCCATAGCCCACAACCACCACCACACAATGAACTTAATTGTAGCTCTCTGTAAGTTCTTTCTATTTGTATAAATCACAAAATATCCAAAGTAAAGCAAAGTTTCTAAACCTCACAGTAGTTTCTTGGCAACATTATTTTCAGGGGCAAAGACTCATTCCTCATCAACACTATTGAAAGCCCAAATTGTCAAGCACAATCTTATTAAGTCCTTGAGGCTATTGTCATTTTGTTTGTTTCATTGTTCTCTTTATGCCTATCAGCTTATGTAACTTAATGTCTTATAACTTAAAATAGCACATCAGATAGGAAAACGTATCATTTTTTTCACTTTGCTGCCTCAAAAATGTCAATGCTTCACACATTTGTGCTTATAAATGAATTTTAGAAATATTTTCAATCTTCATAGCAAGCTTGAAGGTGAAATTTCAGAGCTCTTGTGATTTTAGTAGGTAATAAACATTAAATGTAAAGATTAAAAACTATATTAATGCATTGAGATACAGAACTTGAGGATGCAGTGAGCCTATAAATCCAGTTGTTCATGAGGTTGGGCAGGAAAACTACAAAGTCAATGCTTGCCTGAGCTGCAGTATGAGTTCAAGGCCAGTCTGTGTGATTTTGTGACTATGTAAAATCAAAAAGTAAAACATAGCTGTAGTAAAAAAGCAAACAAAAGTGGAGGCTATAACTCAGTGGAAGAGTACTTAAAGATGTAGGTTCAATTGCAAACATTATTGAATGCATGAATGAATGAATGAGCAAATAAATGACCATGACTATTTTATGTTTTTATAGAATTTATGTTTATCTTTTATAGCTTTAAATAATTCTTAATTTTAATTATAGGTCTTTTGTACCAGTATTATTATGAATATGAACTAGCTAACTTTTACATTATATTTTGTAAATGATTATTGTTGATGCATGCCAAGTTTAGTTTTCTTATGACTGTCCACTCACTTAACTACTATTATTTCAGTCTCTCAAATAATTTTAAGTACTTTCTAATTAGCCAATTATACCATCAGCAAATAATAATCTGCATCCTTTTTTATATGTAATATATTTACTTTTATTTTTATATAATCTGTTGGCACAAATGTCTAACTAATGTTATATTAGTAAAAATAAATATCTGACTTACTCATAAAACTTCAAGAACAATCTCAGTTTTAGTATTAACTATGAAAGTTGATATTGGATATTTATGAAATTTCTACCATGTTCATCCATTGGTTGGAAGAATTATATATATAAATACATATTCTTATGTTAAGTCACATAGCCACATTTAGTATCCATTTGCCATTATTCCTATCAAAAAGGGCACACTATGAGCCTCAATATTATTGACTAATAATTTATGATTGTATACATGAATCTGATGTTTTTTTCCTATCCTGTTTGATTTTTGCATTTGGTCATGTCAGATTTTTACAAAATGCTACTTCCTTTACATAAAATTTGTTAAAATTTTACATAAAATGGAAATTTAGGAAAATCAAAATTAACCTACCTTTAAGCTCCTTAATTCTTATTGGAGAGATATTTATTTGACATTATCTTTTATTTCTTCCATTCTTTTTTCCTTTAATGTTCTTTTTTTTATTCTGGAGCCAGTTTTAGTGAACATGGACTTAAACACACCTATTTGTTGCTAAAAATTCAATCATCCAAAGTGGAAACAGATTTATAAATTTTTACACTTTTATAAAAAAAAGAAAGTCATAAATTGAAGTAAGTTTAAAATACATTGGTGGTCTTTTTATGTTCTTAATGCAAATACATAGTCAACTAAAGTTTTCTGGGATAAAACAACTTTCTATCAGTTATAATTAGGGTACATTACTAAAAGTTATTAAAGTTAACCTGTACTCTGAAGGACAAATACTTCAGGTTCTCTCAAATAAATATGAATGTGATATACATATATATATATATATGTGTGTGTGTGTATACACATATATATTCCATATATCTGTATGTATACATACATACACATGTATGTATGTATGAAGTCTATGGAGAGGGGGTATAGGAGTCTGAAACAGGAAATGAGGTAATGATAAAGAAAGAAGGATTAAAGTGGGTAACAGAATACTTGTGGCATGAAAGTGGAATGGGGACTACTGGGGAAGACTGGACAAATGAGAAGGTAAGGGGGAAGAGAAAGGGCAGTAGTGTATCAGGATCAACAAAAGCAATACATGAAAATTATGTAATGAAAATCATTACTTTTATGTTAATTTTAAGATGAAACATATTTTTAGAGTATTAGTTGAATTTCCAGAACTTCCATCACTTTATATTCTGAACATGAACCACTTTTTCAGGTAGGGTAGCTTAGTGCTAGATTTTCTAATATTCTTTCAATTTTTTTCAAATTGGAACAAATTTGGTAATTACAACCTAGATAATTTAGCAAAGAAAACTAAAATTTTATTTTCAAAGATGAAAATGTTCAGCTATCCCATCATTCATTTTAATCACTCAAGTCAAAGTTTACAAATATTTTTATTTGAGTTAGGAAATGAACTTTCCGTGTATATGAAATATCAAAAGAAATGTAAACAAGCTCAATCTATAGTTTTCATTATATTTCCAAACTTATTATTCTGCATATTTTTATGATTGTCTTTAATTTCTCACTGTTTCCTTGAAGAATCACTAAAACAGTTATTAGCAAATTACAGACACCAAAACAAGTCACAGTGAAGTCATACCAAAACCAAATATTACATGATCATTGAGAAGAAGAATTAGATTAATCTAGTGTCAAAAGGAAATATGTTCTTTATAATTTTTTTTTTTTTTTTNCTTTCCTGGAACTCACTCGGTAGACCTGGCTGGCCTCGAACTCACAGGTTCTGCCTGCCTCTGCCTCCCGAGTGCTGGGATTAAAGGTGTGTGCCACCACCAACCGGCTATAATTATTTTTAAGTACATCATAGTGCAGGAGAAAGGCCATAGTTGCAAAGTCCATATATTTATCTTCCAAAGGACCCCAGTTCAATTCCCATGTGTCACATCAGACAGCTCAAAACTGCCTTTAACTATAGTTCCAATGGAATCTGATATCTGATACCTCTGTCCTCCAAAGAACCTGCACACACACACACACACACACACACACACACACAATGTAATTTTAAAAACAAGTACATGAAGAATAGAGAGAAGAGTGGGAAGTATGGCAGGAATTGGAGGAGAGGAAGTTTGGGAGTGGATTTGATCAAGATATAATATATACTTTTATAAATTCTGAAATAATTAAAAATATTCTTAAGTTTAACTGAGCACAAACTAGAACAATCATTATATATGTATTATATAGAAAAGAGATATCAAAATACACTCTTTTATTAATGATAATATTTTAGACAAATTGCTTTTTGTAAATGAGCCATTAGGACTGTTAGTAAGGAATAGCAGGAAAAGACAAAAACACTGCAACATTTAAAGGAAGAAAGTTCAAAGTCTTTTAAAATTATACACAAAACAATTAAATAACAACCTGATAAAAAATAAAAATGCCAAAAGAAAGTAGTATTAACAATGAAACTAGATAGATCGGTGGGTAACAGCACTTGCTTCCAAGCCTGATCACCTGAGTTCAATCCCCAGAAGGAGAGAACAATAAAAGTCCTCTGATCTCAACATGAACCTGTAGTATGTGCACCTGAACACGTACACACACACACACACACACACACACACACACACACACATACACTGAATAAGTGAATTTTTCAAATTAATGCTAACATTATTCTTCAATTAATGGACTTTGGTGACAACTGTAAAGAGAACTCAAGTTACAAAAAATGGGGTAAGAACATGTACATTAGAAGCTATGGTAAAAAAGTAAAGAAAAACAGTATGGCCATGTAGATTCAAAAAGCATAGGCAATGGGTGAGTGGGAGGAGAGTTCAGGTGTGACATAGAGAGCTTGTGACATCACAGAGCCAGTTTGCTCAGTCATTAGTAACAATCAGCCCACCAACTGATGAGAATTCTGTTCAGAAATCTGTACAGGCTTTTCCTGGCTCTCCCAGAACTCCTGTAGTCCTACTTCAGTCAGCCGTGGTTTCCAAGGCCCTGAAGGCAGCTTTCAAGAATATGGAGGAGGCTGAAGGTAGTCTAAAGGAGACCAAAGACCCTAATGAAAAATGTACCTTGATTAGGGAAAGACTTGACAGAAACTGTAAGAGCAGGTTTCTTGACAGTCAGAAGAATCGGAAAGGACACCTGCTGCCATCTGCGTCTGTGAAGATCCTCCGTGCCTGGCTCTATGAGCACCGGTTTAATCCCTACCCTACTGGAAAAGAGAAACAAATGCTGTGTAAGAAAACCAAGTTATCTTATACTCAGATCTGCAACTGGTTTACAAATGCCCGTAGACGCCTTCTCCCAAAAATCCTTCAAGAAAATTCAAACAAACTTGCCTATATATGCCAGGCTGCAGAAGTATTTCAGAAGCAGTACATCAGTCCATCTGAAGAGATTAAGGCACAGCCTAATGTGCAAGCAGAGATGCAGGATCTGCCCCTGCCAATATGCCAAGAATCTCAAAAGCTATCAGATCCGGTGTCTTCTCCAAGCCAGGTCGTCTCTGAAGCCAATTCAGAGGAAGAAGGCAAGTTTTCCAGCAGTGAGCCTTTGTCTTCTCCAGCATCTGTGTTGCCAGAGGAAAAACCCGATTTTAGCAACTTCTACATGCTAGTTGATGTTGCTGTACAGAAGGCAGCAGAAATGGAGGAGCAGAAGAAGCAAAATTTCAATCCATAATCTCCGCCCCCACCCCCACTCAACAGTTCACATTGTCAGTCCTTTGCACTCTGGTCGGTTAATTTATGCTCAACCCGATTTAACTTGCAATGCCATCTTGTAATGCCTTCTTTTGTTCCACGTTCCCCTGTCCATCTTGAGAAACTTTTTCCATTATCACATCTCAATTTTTGTAAGTATTTCAGTGTTTTCTAATGAAAGTCACCAGCCACGATTAAAAAATTTCTAAATTTATTCTCTTCCCCAGGACTTAAGTATTATATATCTGATATTAAACATCATGCAAGCTTCAGACAAGGGTGTTCATGACTAATCTCAATTTCCCAATGTAATTAGACCCTAGATGCCAAGGCATCCTTCTTTCCCTCTCTTTTGGTAGATATCATTAATTATGTGCACAGATAATAGGAAATACTCTGAAACAAATGTTTATGACACTGCTGTCCAGATTTTAATGTTTTTTGGTTTTGTTTTGTTTTTAAGCTTTCAAGTCTCTGTTTCACTTTGTACAGTTTATTTTGAGTGAGGATTTATATCTGCAGTAATATGAGTACGAATGCCAAAGTAAAGTAAATTCATAATTTTGGGGAGGATAAGGGTAATCTCTTTAGACAAATAATAGTGAACATTTGGCATGGTAATTTCATGGAGAATGTCAATTGGTAGTTTACTGCTGCCAAGTCTTAGTTTGTTCACTGGGTTTGGAGAATGTGTTTTGTTAGTTTTAATTATCTGCATCACAGGAAAACTGTAACAACAAATTCCTTAGAAATCAGCTGTAGAAAATTTATGGGGGAGAAAATCAATCTAGAACATGTTAGTAAAACAGAAATTAAATTCAGGTAATCTATAGTGTGTTTGTTTTACTTAAGCATATTTATTTTTCAGTTGAAAATGTTTGACTTGATGGGATTTGGTGGGAAGGTAAATGCTTCAGACAGCTCCTACCTGAAAATATTCCTGTGGGTCTATGAACGTAACTTCTCGTGCTGCATTAAGTTCAGACAGATTTTCAATAAGAACTGAAACATACTGATTCAGGAAGCTGTTATTTAGGTTTTCTGATTTTATGAAGCTGAAACCTCATCAATATGGCCTCCATTTCAGCTCCTTCATAAGTAACTACTAGGCATGGGAGGCTTTTGTCTATTTGTTAGGTGGTTGGTTGTTGTTTTCATGCCTATCTCATTATTGAGAATTTCAATATAATATGTTTCATCTTTTTAAAGCATGTTCAGAAAGTGTTAGTCTGAGAAATTTCAATTTCCATGTTGGTAAGAAAAAAAGAGATCAACAGTCTCAAACTGCTTTTCCCAAAACAGAGTAAAGCGCTTCAGATTTCTTTTTTTTTTTTTAATTGTTTGATAGTTCTATAAACAGTTACAATGGAATTTACTCATTTTCACTTGTTTCCCTGTAATCTCCCTCCCTTTCCTGCTCTAGCCCTTCTTCCCAACAAGTCCCCCTCTACTTGCATGCCCTTTTAAAATAAAAAATGATCCTGTGAGTTGAATTACCATTTCTTGTCTAAGTGTGGGTGGGAGGGTTTTTACTGGAGCAAGGGAAATTTATCTCTAACAAGACCATTGACCACACGTCTCCATCCTCAACAACTACTAACCGCCAATAGTCCCTTAGGTATAGATGGGCCCTACCCCAACCATGATGAAATGTTGATATGTTGATCTTGTGCAGAAAACCACAACTTCAGTGAGTTTATGAGTGCATTAGCTATTATCAAGTCCAGAAGTGGTCCTTTTGATGTATATCTCCCCATCCTCTTTTCTTACATTCTTTCCACTCTACCTCAGTGTTTACTGAGCCTTTTGTGGATGATATAGCCATCCCATTTAGGTCTATACATTTCATCTTCATTTATTCTCCTCCATACATTCCATCTTCACTTATTCTTCTCCACACTTTGGCTATTTTTTGCTTTCTGTATTGACTGCTATCAGTTGCAGTAAGAAGCTTCAATGATGAATATGGAGAAAACACTGATTATTTTTATCTAAACATGATTATTTATTAGGCAGTTTGACAATGTGAGCATTTAGCAAAACAATTATAGTTACTTTCTAGCGTTTATGACTTCATGAGTCAGGTAATCTTGACTTGCTTTATGTAACTAGGCTTGATTTCCTTCTTTTTGATTTGGCCTCAATCACAAGAAAAAAAAATAAACTAAGTTACCAGTGTATCAGTCATTCCAATATTGCACTACAGGACACAACTTGCCTAGATGTGCATTGTTATAAGTTGCAGCATTCACAAGTGAGTTGGATTATTGATTACTTCTTTATCAGTAACATGCATAGCATGTTCTGGAACTATGAAAGCTAGCCAGTAGGAAGGTTGCTTTCAATTCCCCTCTAACATCATTTGTTGAAAAGTCTAACTTTCCTATTTTTGTTTGTTTGTTTGTTTGTTTTAACAAGAGCAATATTTTTTTTTTCAAAAATAAGGTGGCTGTAGTTGCATGGACTTAGATATGGGTCCTCTATTTTATTCAGTTGCTCTATATTTCTATATTTATATTTGAGCCTATATCATGTTGTTTCCATTACTATTGGCCCTGGAATTTAAATTGAAATCAGATATAATGATATTCCCAGTAGAGCTTTTATTGTTTAGTATTATTATGGGTATCTGGGATCATTTTGCTTGCATATAGATTTAATTTCTTTTTCTTATTTTAGTTTATTAAGAATTGAGTTGGTGTTTCAATTGGAGCTGCAATGAATTTGTCAATTACTTTTGGTAGGATGATCATTATCACAATACTGATCCTAATAATCTATGGGTATAGAAGGTTTTTCCACGGTCTAATTTCTCCCTCAACTTCTTCAATATTTTATATTTTTCATTGTAGAAGTCTTTTACTTCCTTGTTTAAATATAGTCTCTTTCTCTCTGTCTCTCTGTCTCTCTGTCTCTCTGTCTCTCTGTCTCTCTCCTCTCTTTCCTGTGCGTTGTGAATGGTAATGTTTTCATGATTTCTTTGTCAGTGTGTTTGTCATTGGCATATAGGATTTCTGTTGATTTTAGTATATTGTTTTTTAGCCTAACATTTTCATGCAAGTATATCTCAACTCTAGGAGTTTCTTTTTGGAGTCTTTGAGATGTTACACATATAGAATCATATAACTGGCACACAGGGATACATTGACATCTTTCATATATATACATATGTATTCACAAATATATGTATATATATTCATATATATGTATATATATACATATATATATATATATATATATATATATATATATATATATATATAAAATCTTACTGTTCTACCTAAGACTTCAAGCACTGCATTAGAATGGAATGGAGGAGATAAGAATATTTGTCTTGTTTCTGATCTTATTAGGAATGTTTCAAGCTTTTCTCTGTTCTGTATGTTGGAGGCTATAGATTTTGGTATCAGGAAAATACTAATTTGTGAAATGAGTTTAGATGCATTTCTTGTTCTCTTATTTATGGAGTAATTTATTAAGCCCTGCTGTTGGTTTTTTGAAGGTTTGGTAGAATTCTGCATTGAATCCTTCTGGACATGGGCTTTGTTAGTTGGGAAATTTTTAGCTACTCCTTCACTCTTTGCTTGTTTTATGTCTATTTCAACTAGGTTGAATTTTGGTAGGTCACATGTATCTATAAAGTGTTCATTTTGTGTCATATTTTCCACTTAAGTGGAAAATACATTTTCATGGTATATCCTCATTGTTTTCCAGATTTCATTGGTATCTGTTGTTACATAGCTCCTCTCATCTCTAATTTTGTTAATTTGGGTCTTCTTTCTCTCTTCTCATTAAATTGGCTGAGTTTTTGAAAATCTTGTCAATCTTTTTGAAGAATCAATAATTTTTGCTTTGATTCATTATATTACATTTTTCATTTCTATTTTATTATTTTCTACCTTGATCTTTCCTATTTCTTTCCATACACTATGTTGGAATCTGCTTTGTTTCTTTATAATGCCTTAAATTGAGTAATTAAGTTGTTTACTAGAGAGCCTTTTAGGTTCCCTTTGTTTTATCCCATAGGTTATGAGTTATAATGATTTTTCCATTCAATTCAAAGAACTTTCTAATTCTTTCTTGATTTCCTCAATTAATCATTAGTAATCCAGTAAGTAGTGTGTTAATTTTCAATGATTTTGTCTATTTTCTGTAATTTCTATTGTCATTGATTTGTAAATTTATACTATTTTGATCAGAATATAATTTTTAATTTTCCTGTATTTATTGAAATTTGCTTTGAGTCCTGATGACCCATTTTAGAGAAAATTCTTTTAATGATTCTAAGATGAATGTGTATTTTATTGTTTTTTTCTGGGATCTTGTACACATGTGTGTCATGTCTGTTTGGTTTACTATCCCATTTTATTCTAGTGTTTCTCTGTTTATATTTTGCCTTGGTCATTTATCTAATGGTGCCAAAAGTGTATTGAAGTCACCTGTACTAGAAATTAGGACTAATCTGTGTTTCTATATTTAGCAGTATTACTGTGTGAAATTTGATGTGCCTGTGTCTGGTGTTTATATATTTAGAAGTGATTTTCTTCTGAGTAAATTTGGTTTGAAGTCTTTTTTCTCAGATATTAGAATAGTGACACTTTTTTTTTGATGCCATTTGCTTGGGAGATTTTTCTTTACCCATTCAACCTAAGGTAATATCTCTCCTTAATAGCAAAATATTAGAGGCACAAAAAGTAGAGATGCTAGTTTCTAATTCATTCTGCTAACCTATGTTTTTGACAGTTAAGTTGAGAACAATCATATTAAGAATTAATGAATTTATTTATTCTTGACCTTTTCTTGACTTTGTAGTTTTGGGTGCATCATTAGCCCTTTTTTCTTTAACAACTGCCTTTTCCTCATTGATTGTTTTCTCTGTACCCTTCTATGTATATTTCTCTTCAATCTGAGCTATTCCTTCTAGTATCCTTGCTGGGGATGGTTTGGTAGTCATAAATTCCTTTATGCTGATATTGTCATGGAAAGTTTCCCTTTCTTCTATTATGACAGATGTTTTTTGCTAGATACATTTAGCTTGGGTTGGCAGTTGTGAGCTCTCAGAATTTGAAGTATGTCTTTCTAAGCTCTTCTAGGTTTGAAGGGTTCCATTAAAAAGTCAGAAGTTATTTGGTGGATCTGTTTTTATATGTTACTCAGCTCTTCTTTCTTGTACTTTTCAATACACATTTTTCATTCTGTGTATTTAGTCTTTCAGCTATGATATGTTGAGGGAGTGTATTTTTCTGTCCTATTTGGTGTTTTTGAGATTCTTATAGATTGAAGGACTGTTTTTGTTTCTAGATTTGAAAAATTTTGTATATGATTTAATAAAATAGTTCCTACTACTTTGCCGTAAAATTCTTCTCCTGTGTCCATAATTTGTAAACTTTACACTTTAATGATTGTGTCCCAAAGATCTTGCAATTCTCTTTCATTTTTTTTAAATCCATCATGGACCTGAAATGAGTGACCAAATTCTTCTATATTTCCTTCAATCTCAGAAATCCAGTCTTTCACATGATTAATTTTATTGGTGAGGCATTTCACAGGAGTTTTCATTTAATCTACTGTATGTTCATTTCCACCATCAGTTTTTTTTTTTCTTTCAGTGCTACACTTTATTGAATTCTGTGGGTATCCTTATCGTTTTCCTGATTTTAATGGAAATGCTTTCAGTTTCATTTAGATTGAAATTGACTGTGGACTTTCTGTAAATTGCCTTTATTATATTGAGGAAAGTCCTTCGTATTTCTATTGTCTCTCGGACTTTTATCCTGAAGGGATGATAGATTTTGTCAAAGGCGTTTTTCTTTCTTTTTTGCATCTAATGAGATGATCATGTCTGTTTTTTTTTCAATCTGCTTGTATGGTAAATTACATTTATTGATTCATGTATGTTGAACCATCCCTGAATCTCTGGGATGAAGCCAACTTGATAATGGTGGATGATCTTTTAATGTTTTCTTGTATTTGGTTTGCAAGTATTTATTGAGACTTATTGCAACTATGCTCATTAGGACAATTGTTCTATAATCTTTTTATTGTGTCTTTATGCAGTTTCATATCAGTATAACAGTGGCTTAAAAAATAAGTAGAAGTTGTTCCTTCAGTTTGTATTCTGTGGAATAATTTGAGGAATATTAGTGTTAGTCCTCCACTAAAGGTTTTGACATAATTCTTCTAGCCCTGGGCTTGTTTCAATTGTAAAATTTTAAATTACTGCTTCTATTTTACTAGAGCTTATGGGTCTGTTTAAATCGCTTATCTGATCTTGGTTTACCTTTATCAGGTCTAATACATCTGGTAGTTTACCTGTTTCTTTTAGGTTTTCCAGTTCTCGTTAAGATAAATTTTTGTATGTGTCCTTATATGATTCCCTGAGTTTCCTTGATATCTCTTGTAATATTCTTATTTTCACATTTTTATTTTATTAATTTGGATATTATTTTTGTCATTTGGTTAATGTGGCTATGGATTTGTCAGTTTTATTTTCTCAAAGAGTGAACTCCTTATTTTGTTAATTCTTTGTATTATTTTTTTGTTTCTATATCATTGATTTCAGGCCTGAGTTTTATTATTTGTTTCTATCTAAAATTTTTGGGTATTATTTGTTTTTCTTTTTCTAGAGCTTTCAGGTGTATTAAGTTACTAATATGAGATATTTCTATATTTTTAGGCACTTAATGCTAAGAACTTGACATTTAGAAATTCTTTATTTGTATCCCATAGGTTTGGGTATGTTGTGTTTTTATATTTATAAACCTCTAAGCAGTTTTTAATTTTTACCCAATATCTGGCTTAACTCATTATTTCTTCAATAATGAATTGTTGAGTTTCCCTGATTTTGTATACTTTAGTCATTTTTATAATTGTTGATATCTAGCTTTAAATAATGGTGGTGATAAATGATGGAGCATTTCGCTTCAATTTTCTCATATCTGTTAACACTTGCTTTTGAAGAAAGTTTGATGATCTGTTGAGAACAAAATATATTCCTTAGTGTTTATATAGAATGTTCTATAGATGTTTGATGGATCCTTTTATTTATATCTTATTTACTTTCAGTATTTCTCTATATAGGTTTAATTTGGATGACCTGTCTATTGGTGAAAGCAGGGTAATCCAGTAACCCACTATCATTGTGTTAGGTAAAATATATAATTTTAGCTGTAGTAGTCTTTATTTTATGAATATATGTCATTGTACTGGGTGTATTAATGTTTAGAATTGTATTATCTGCTTGATGAATTTTTCCTTTGGTGAATATGTAGTGCCCTTTCCTATCTTTTCTGATTAGTTTTGGTTTAAAGTCTATTTTGTCAGATTTAAAAATTGCTACACAGGCTTGATTCTTGGGACCACTGACTTGGAATATCTTTTTCCATCCTTTTATCCTTACCTTTGATAGTAAAGTGTGTTTCTTGGTTGCAGCAGAAGAAAGACACTGTTTTCAAATCCAATCTCTTACCTATATTTTCTTGGGGAATTGAGACCATTCATATTTGGAGTTATTAATGAGGAATGTTTATTGATTTCTGTTATTTTGTTGTGGAAGTGTGGGTTCCTCCCCTCTTTTGATTTATTGTTCTGGGATTATTTATTTCTTGTATCTTCTTGTGTGTAAATAACCTCTTTAGACTAAATTTTTCTTCATAATGCCATAGATAGAGCCAGATTGGTGGTTAGAAATTGCCTAAATTTGGTTTTTTCATGGAAGATTTTTCTTTCACTGATGATGGTGATAGATAGTTTTGTCTGTGCAAACACCAATAATCTCTGAGAGTTTGGAGAGCATCCACTCAAGCCTCTTTGGATTTCAGCGTCCCCATTGAAACTAGTGGGCCTGCCTTTATACATGACTTGATTTTTTTCTCTTGCAGCTTTTATTATCCTTTCTTTGATTTTTGATTTAGTGTTTCGATTTTTATATGTTGTGGGTAATTTCTTGTCTACTTCTATTCATTTTCTATTCTCTATGCCTCTTGTATATTGAGAAGCACCTTTTTCTTTATGTTGAGTAAATTTTCTTCAGTGATTTTGACAATATTTTCTGTGCAATTGACCTGAATTTATTCTCTTTTCTCTATTCCCTTTATTCATAGATTTTGTCTTTTGTGTCTCATATTTTCTTGATATTTTATAACATTTTTTTGTTTTGGAATTAATATATTTTTTATATATCTATCTTTTTCATCTATCTTGTCTTCAAGACCTGAAGTTCTCTCTTCTGTGACTTTTAGTCTATTTGTGAATCTTACCTTTGAGGCTTTTGCTTGGCATTCCTAATTTTTATTTCTAGTTTTATTTCAGTTGTGATTGTCTCTAGTAATTGTTTTCCTTTGTGAAATTCTAATTTCATGTTCTGAAATTCTTTAATCATTTCATTCAACTGTTTGTTTGTGTTTATATAGTCTTCATTGAAGCCTGTATCCACATCTTATTTGAAGTCTTTAACCATGTTCACAATTAGTCTTATCTTCATTGTGTGTTCTGTTCTTTAGCTGTTCACTGTTGTTTCCAAATCTGGATTCTATTCAAGTATGGTGGCTGTGGGATATCAGGTAGGGAGTCCTTCTATAGGGTACCAAAGTTCACAGGGATGCCAGATGCCAGTGTCACAGAGGAATGGAGATGAGCTAGAAGGAAAGGCTGAACTAGGTGGGAGCAAAGAACTAATGCTGAACTAGGTGGGAGGAAAGAACTAGTGCTTCCATTGTTCTGCCTCAAGAAGCAGGGTCAATAAATTTTATCATTGATATTTTTGTCAAATTATTTTAATATTTGGAATTTTTAACAATATTTTATTATTTGAAAATTTCATAAAATATTTTTTCATATTAACCTATGACTTTTACCACATGAATTCCCATCCTTTTACTCCCTAATTTTATGTCCTTTAAAAAATTGAGTAATCTGTTAGCTCAAATGTCTGCTGTCCATATATTTCTGAGTGTGGGGCCATTCATTGTATTTGGTCAATTTACAGTGAGTCATACCCTTAAAGAAAACTGACTCTCCTCTAGAAGTTATCAACTGTGCATAGCTTTTCAGTTAAGATGGGACTAATATTAACCAGTTTGGTCTGGAGCAAGTCTTATGCAGGTAACCACAGATACTGTAAGTTCATGGGAATAGCAGTAGTGTTATGCTCAGAGACACTGTTTTTCTTTGGAACTTCCTGACTACTACCTCTTTCAATCTTCCTGTCCCCACTTCTGTACTCATTCCTGAACTTTGGGAAAAGAAACACATTCCTGGTATATAAATATGTCCAAGAACACATGGTTCAGGAATTCATGGGCCACATAAATAAACCTCCTACTATTATTGTGAATAAAATCAAACTTCCCTCTAAATTAATATCTGTATATCAACAGATTTGGGCATCTCTCAGACCTGGTCAGAGAAGTTACTTTATGCCATGGATAGTGGTTAATGCAGATACTCACAGCCAGTCAACATATAGAGCATATGTGACTGTGTAATACTCATTCATGACTGGGACATCTATATTAGACCCACAAGTTACTTTGTTATTGAGCATCCTACCAATTCACAACCATGGTAGATCTTTTCATCTTCTGAGATCTTGTTCAATTTCTTCCTTCAAAGACTTGAAATTCTTGTCTTACTGGTTTTCACTTGCTTGGTTAGAGTTATAACAAGATATTTTACATTGTTTGTGACTATTGTGAAGGATGTTGGCTCCCTAATTTCTTTTTCAGCCTGGTTATCCTTTGTATATGGGAGGTCTACTGATTTTTTTAGTTAATTTTGTATACAGATGCTACACTGAAGATGTTTATCAGCTGCAGGAATTCCCTGGCAGAGTTTTCTGGGATCATTTATGGTTACTATCATATCATCTACAAATAATTTTACTTTGACTTTGTCATTTCCAATTTGTATCCTCTTGATCTCCCATAGTTATCACTCCAGAGAAAACTCAAGTACTATATTGAATAGACATGGAAAGAGTAGAAAGCTTTGTCTTGTCACTGAGATTAGGAAAATTGCTTTAAGTTTCTATCCATTTAACTTGATGTTGGCTATAGGATTGTTCTATCTTGCCTTTTTATATTTAGATATATTCATTCTAAATCTGATCTCTCCAAGACTTATCATGAAGGGATGTTGGATTTTGTCAAAAAGTTTTTCATCATTTAATGAGATGATCATGTGGCTTTTTCTTTCAGTTTTTTATAAGGTGGATTGCATTGACAGATTTTCATATACTAGAACATTCATGTATCTCAAGGATGAAGCCTTAGACTTGATCATGGTGGATGATCTTTTCGGTGTGTTTCTGAATTT
>LZPO01108021.1:195908-217359 GCA_001675575.1 Neotoma lepida | reverse complement strand
GTTACATGTTGGCTTTCTGGGCGGCAGAATGGCGTCTGCCCCTGCTCTGCTTTCGGCTTCTCTTCCCCTAGTTCGAATGTCCCGCCTAACCTTATTCTGCCTCACCATTGGCCAAACAGCTTTATTTATCAACCAATCAGAGCAACACATTTTTAGAAAGACATTCCCATCACACCTTTTCATTTCTGATTTTGTTAATTTGGATATTCTCTCTCTGCCCTTTAGTCAGTTTGGATAGACATTTGTCTATCTTGTTAATTTTCTGAAAGACCACTCTTTGTTTAATTGATTCTTTGTATTGTTCTATTTGTTTATATTTTATTGATTTCAACCTTCAGAGTGATTATTTCCTGCCTTCTATTCATTTTGGGTGTGTTTGCCTCTTTTTGTTCTAGAGCTTTCAGGTGTGCTGTTAAGTTGCCAGTAAGAAAACTCTAATTTCTTTATGATGACATTTAGTGCTATGAACTTTCCTTAGTACTGCTTTCTTTGTGTCCCAGATGTTTGGGTATGGTGTGCATTCATCTTCTATTGAATTCTAGGAAGTCTTTAATTTCTTATTTATTTATTCCTTGATCCAGTGGTGATTAAGTAGAGAGTTGTTCAGTTTCCATGAGTTTGTAGGCTTTCTGTTGTTGAAATCCAGCTTTAATCCATGGTGGTCTGATGAGGTACAGGGGGTTATTTTAATTTTCTTGTATCTTTTGAGACTACTTTTGTTACCGAGTATATAGTCAGTTTTGGAGAAGGTTCCATGAGATGCTGAGAAGAAGGTATGTTCTTTTGTGTTTGGGTGAAATATTCTATAAATATCTATTAGATCCCTTTGAGTCATAATGTCTGTTAGCTCCATTATATCTCTGTTTAGATTTTGACTGGATGATCTGTCCATTCGTAAGAGTGGGGTATGAAATCTCCCACAATTAATGTGTGAGTTTATGTGTAATTTAAGCTTTAGTAATGTTCCTTTTACAAATGTGGGTGCCCTTGCATTTGGGCTATAGATGTCTGGTATAATTCTAATAGGTCTGCATTTGTATGTTACTTGGCCTTTTTGCTTTGTGTCTTTTAATAATCTCTCTTTATTCTCTCTGTGTAATGGTTTGATTATTAAGAGGCCAGGACCCTTTCTTTCTTGTCCAGTCTATTTGGTGTTCATTAAGCTTCTTGTACCTTTGTAGGCATGTCCTTCTTCAGGTTAGGAAAATTTTCTTTTATGAATTTGCTGAATGTATTTTCTGGGCCTTTCAGCTGGGATTCTTCTCCTTCTTCTATTCTTATTATTCTTAGGTTTGGTCTTTTCATAGTGCATCATATTTCTGGGAAGTTTTGTGCTAGGAATTTAGATTTATCATTTTCATTGACTACTGAATCTATTTCTTCTATTGTATTTTCAACAATTGAGTTTCTGTCTTCCATCCCTTCTATTCTATTGATGATGCTTGCATTTGTAGTTCCTGTTCTCTAACTAGATTTTCCATTTCCAGAATTCCATTATCTCGCATATTTCTTTATTGCTTTCTTCCCATTTTCTGGTCCTGAACTGTTGCCTTCATCTGTTTTTTGTTCTGTTTTTGGCATTTGTTAAGGGATTTCTTAGTGGCCTCCAATTTTTTGGTCTTTTCCTTAATTTCTTTAAGGTATTTTTTTTTTATTTCTTCTTCAAGGATATCTATTATCTTTATAAAGTTGGTTTTAATATCAATTTCTTGTGCTTTGGCTGCATTTGATTGTTCAGGTCTTGCTGTTGTAGGATATCTGGGCTCTGGTGGTGTTGCATTATCCTTTCTGTTGTTGATTGTGTTCTTGTACTGCTGTTTAGGCATCTGGATTTGGGATGATTGTAGGTCTAACTGTTGATTCTTGACTTTGACCTTGTTGGATGGGTGTATTTTTTTTTCATGGTTTTTGTTTCATCTCTGGTCTTCTCTTCTAAGTGGCCAGGGCTTCTCCTGACTTGCAAGTCTTTAGGTATAGTAGGGTATCACTATTGGGTTTTTATGGCCTGCAAGACCTCTGGGATTTGGGACGCCAACTTTGCCTTTTTAGTTCCAAGTACCTATGTGGCTTCTGGGGTTCTTGGTACCTGCTTGGGTTCTAGTATTTCTAACATGATGTGACCTCCAGTAAAGTTGAAGTTTTCTCATGAAGTAGTGGGCTAAGATAAGGAGGTCAAGTGGGCAGTGTCTTACTTTGGGTCCCTAGAACCAGGCTGGCCTTAGGTAAAGCAGCTGGATTTGTTGGCTAGAATATGGAGCCCAGGAGAGAGGATGTCCCATCTGTTATTTTTAGGGGTTTTTACATATAGAAGTGTGATTCACTCTTTCTGTCATTCCTCTAAACTTAAACTATTCTGAACGTTCATTTTCTGAATGGCTGCAACTTTTAAGGGGTAATCATTTGTAGTTTAATGTCTTCACTATATTTGTCAATCTTACTGACTAAATTTAGGACATATTTCAGAGGCATAACTGTTATGGTGAAAACAAATGTTTGTGTTAAAATTAATGTTGGCATTAAAATGGCAGTTTTTGGAACATGAAAGAAGGTAAAAAAAAGGCAGCCTTATAGCTTCAAAATGATACTGGTAGAGGTATATATGAGGTATGTGAGGAAAACTGAAGTTTTGTCTTAGTGGATATGTCTCCTAATGATTAGAATTTCGTTTTCCATTAGATATCTCATTTTTTTTACTTACTAATTCCATAATGGTTTATACATATATAATAAATCTCAGTGAAGGGGAATATGTACATGAGATTCTTCTAATTTTTTTGAATAACTTATTTACTTAACATACTGGCCACAGTTTCTACTCCTTCCTCTCCTTCCAGTCCCCCATGCACATTTTGTTCCCAATCCCTGTGTTGTTCCTCCTTCCTTTCTGTTCAGGAAAGGACAGTTCTCTCATGAATATCATCAACATATGACATATCAAGTTTCAGTAATTCTAAACACCTCCCAATGTATTAAGGCTGGGAAAGGTGACCCAGTATGAGGAGAGGGTCCCAAAAGCCAGTAAAAGAGCTGGAGACAGACCCTGTTCCCACTGTTAGGACTCCTGATTACTTTATTAATTGGACACTAAAACAAATAATTTATTCAGTGTGGGGGCCTGCAGAGCCATGTTGTTTACAAGTAAAGATAGTCCTGGGAGTAGGCCGGAAGGAAGAAACCCAAGTTATTGACAAAGGTCTGTGACAGGTCTGTGGCTGGGAGGCAAGGAGGGAGGAACCTAAGCTGTTTATGGTTGGGTGACTTAAGCTGATTGGCCCAACAGAGTATGTACCCACCCTTCTCTGAAGCCTCATGATTTTAGGCTTTAAAAGGGGCTTACTGTTCTTCAATAAATGAGTTCTTGATTGACTTGACTCCTTGTCATATCTGATTGTCTCCCAGGAAAGAGAGGCTGGGAACAGGCGGACAGTTGCACTTACCTTTCTTAGGTTCCAGGTCATCCCTTCTCAGGAGACCTAAGTTTTCGGTGGGGCAGGTGCCTCCACAGCTGGCGCCCAATATGGGGCTTGAAAGTACCTAGGCCGAGGTCAAGCAGTCCTCAGGGTAAGTGAAAGCCCAGCATCATTAATGCAACCTCGCAGAAGGAAGAGCTAGCCCTCAAAACCCTATGTTATGTGCACAGATGCAGTGGGCTTGAAATATCTGAAATTAATGCCTCGCATTTTTTGTACTGGTGGACAAAGCAGGCTGGATGTGGCTTGACACGAGGGGGTACAAAGTAGGCTGGCCATAATGTGAAGGGATGGAGGACTTCCTACTGGTGAAGCCACAGGCCTGGCAGATGCTCTGGACCCAGTTATTCATGTCGGCCTCTGTCTCAGCCACCAGGTAAAACGTGTGCTCACTGATCTTGATGTCAAACACAAAATTATCATGCAGCTCTTTCTTGTTGAAGGTCAGGCCTGTATCCACTTGCTCACAGTTCAGGTTGATGATCCACAGGGGTTTCTTGGAGTGCTCATTTTTGTAGTACTCCAGAACATCTGCGTTGCCACTCATCTGGCTGTTCTACAGTATAAACAGCGTTTTATAGGGCACCCAGGAAAAGAGTGATATAGCCATGCAAAAACTTGGCCAGTGCAATAGACACTATATCAACGAAGTCAGCAGTCAAGTCCATGGCTTCTATAGCCTTTTCAAGCCAAGCCGGCACAATACAGAATTCAAAGACAGTACTTATAACATCCCCCATAGCCTGGCTTCACACAGCCACATCAAGGGCAGCCTCACAGGGTCCTAGACAGATAATGAGGATTCATACACCTTCAAGACATGCAACAACACCCTGTGTCAGGAGTTTAGAGACCTCCTAATGGACAATAGAGAGAGTGCCAGTTGGTCTGCTGAATTTCCAGGAAGACTATCATGGGTCGATCAGAATGAACAGGGGACAATTTCCAAAGTGTCCACATCCCCATGAGCCCAGGAAACCCACTTGGCTACCCATTCACAGCTCTTCCTATTCATAGAGGCCCCAGCCGAGGAAGTGAGATCCAGCCACACCCTGTCAATCACAACCTCAAGCCTGACTGGAAGGCAAGGCCAAGACCCCTGGACCTGGACCTTTCACCAAGTTTTCTCCAGGGTCAACCACACATTTAACTCCAGCTGCTCCCAGTTCTGATGCCCCATCTTCACACAAAGCATCACCAATACAGACTCAGGAGATGCAAAACCCAGTGTCTACATCCCCTGTTCCCAGTGGCACCAACAGCCCAGCTCCAAAGAAGGGTACTGGCAAGGTGAACTACATAGGCCTGGACTTCCAATCAGGCTCCCCATGCCCTCACCACAAGCCATTCACATTATCTGTCACATTGGATGAAAAGGTAGACTATGCCCAAGTAGATAAAGAAAAGACCCAGGCCCTGCAGACCACCATAAAGGAATGGCTAGATATGCGATGGTCCTTAGAACCCGCCTAGAGAACCAGACTCCTTGCTCCCTGTGGGAAGAGGGTTTGGAATGGACTGGGACTGGTTACTGGAAATAGGGTGGCCTTGTGGCTAGTACCCTGGGAGGCACATGATTTTTTTAGCTCTGCTGCAAGACGAAGCTGTCCCATCGTGTCTCTTCCAAATATTCGAGTGACTCAGGGTGAACATTCAACATGAGGTGGGTCTTTAAAACAAAAAGGGGGGAGGGGACGAACTAGCCACCGGGGCAGCCCCAAGAGCACATGCAGTCCATGTGGCAACCTCTGTGCCCTAGACTGGGTGCCCCGGGATCCCTGCTGGTGCCATGGACCAAGGCTGGGTGTTGGACCTTAGTGACAACACCCTGGAGAAGAAGATGGTTGTGGCCTCTATCCTGCAGAGCCTGTAGCCCCTCCTAGCAAAGGAAGTTTCCTTTCTGTATGTGAATACTACAGACCTACACTCAGGACCCAACTTTCTGAAGTCTCTCTTTGAAGAATTTGACTGTGACCTGGGTGACCTTCGGGATATGTCAGATGGTGGGGAGCAACCCAATGAGGGAGCCAGCCCTGAGACATCAGCTCTCAGAATGGCTGCAGCCCAGCCCAGTTATAGACGGTTACTATGAGGATGCAGACAGCAGCTACCCCATCACAAGGATGAATGGAGAGCTGAAGAACTACAATGACTCTGACACCATGAGTAGCTCTTATGAATCCTATGATGAGGAGGAGGAGGAAGAGAAGGAGTGGCAGCCCAGGCACCAGTGGACCTCGGTGGAGGCCTCCACGCACTTAGTCAGGGATTGCAGGATATGTGCCTTCCTCCTTTGGAAAAAGTGCATTGGGCAGTGGGCCAAGCAACTGACAGTCATCAAGGAGGAGCAGCTACTGTGTTATAAAAGCTCCAAGGACCAGCAGCCACATCTGAGGCTGGCACTAGATGCCTGCACCGTTGCCTATGTGCTCAACAACACCTGGCACAGGCAGCATGGGCTGTGCTTCTCTCAGGGGGCCCCAAAGGTGTTGGTAATGGCTCTGCAGACCAGGGAGCAGGCTGAGGAGTGGCTGAAGGTTATCCGAGAGGTCAACCAGCCTAGTGGGGGAGCCAGGGGCTTGGAGGCCCCCAGATCCCCAGTCTTTCTGTGCAACCTGGATCAGGACAAGAGATTGTCCCAAGAGAAACAAAACTCAGACTCTGACAGCCTGAGCATGAATGACAGCAGCTCTACCCTCAGCCACTGAGACATGGCAAAGGGAAGAAGAATAGCCTCGCTGAGCTAAATGGCTCCATGAGCAGGGCTGCAGGCCAAAAGATCACACGCAAAATGAGAAGCTGGAAAAGGAGAAAGAGATTATTCTGATAGAACTGATGGCTTTGTGACAGAAGAAGGAGCTACAGGTGGCACGCCTGCAGATCAACGTCAGTGGTCAGTATGTGCTCATACCCACCCACTCTTTCTACCCAGCAGCCTGGCCTTGGCCCAAGAGATTCTGCAATTGACAGCAGATGAAGGACATTGGCTCTGAGGCCGAGTGCCTGGGAAAGATTATCAATGGGCTCATCACAGATATGAGCACCATCATAACTGAGGCACGCATCTACGTGGCCAAATGGGGACCTGTTCAGACTGATGGATGAGGAGGACAACAACAGCTGCATTGGGGAGCATGAGCTGCTCTACCGCATCAATGCGCAGATGAAGGCCATCTGCAAGAAGCTGCCGACCTTCATAGACCATCTGGAGGTGCCCAAGTCTGCTGATGACCATGGCACAGAGGAGCCTATATCCATGAGTCAGATGTTCCAGACCATCATTTTACTTATTCTCATCCTTGTATTATTTTCATCACTTCCCTATCCTTCATCATTTACCATTCGTTGTAGTGTTTTCAGTTGTTTTATTTTGTCCACCCTTCAAGATAAGACAAGAGAAACAACCAACCAGCCAAGTCCTCTTGTAGATCTGAAAATCCAGTTTTAAAAGCTCTGTTGAGAAAGTTTCACCCAACTGGAACTCTTTTGTTGTTTTTAAGGAAGCTTCTTATGACCCTGAGGGGTTTCTGTGGAAGAACTGATACAGGGCTAATTCCAAACTCAGAAGGCTCTGTGGCATGGTATGGGTTAAGGGGACCATTTGTAAACTGACTGTAAAGCAAAGCTGAGGCCCAGAAGACCAAGATGCCCATGGGGATCACTGATAAAATGCCAAGAGCAAGCCAAGAAGCAAGGGGCTTTTCTGGCACCACAGTTTTGTTTGTACCTGGACCTGTATATTTGTAAAGCTATTTATCAGTCCTTGAAGCCCCAACCTCCCATCCCAGGTTCATAGCATTTAACCCCAAGGTATTTGAACAGCTGAAGAGGTTTATGCTGAATTTAGGGGATTACTGAGAATGTGCATCTGGCCCACACCAAGGCTGGAGGTGGCCCCTTGGAAACTTGAGCAGCCCTCATAGGTAAGAGGTGGCTCCAGTGAGCATTTTTTTATTTCCTTCCACCCTCTTTTGTGGGGGATTAGATTTATATAGGACCTTCCTTTAGGAGATTTTCTTTTAATTTCAAGGTGACTGGTATTTTCATAGAGATTGTTCTAATTGATATGTATTCCAGGCCGAAGCCTGTGCCCAGGGAGGGGCCAGCCCTGTCTAAAGATTCAGATGTTAATAGATGCTACAAGTTTACAAGTTGTATTTGCTGCAGGCTTAACACTTCCTATGCAGTGTTTCTAGACTTTCATAGCCTAGACTGCTACCTTTCAAAGCTTGGGAGTAAGAGTGGTGAATTCAGTTTCATTACTTCTCATATTGTTACCTGGCCCCAGGCTTGGATGGCTGTCCCTTGCCTATCAGCCAGCAGGGCCAGGACGGTGGCTCAAGGTGTCCTTTCTTGGGGCCCAGCACATAGTTTGTCAGCCCACACTGACAGATGTGATTTGTTAACATAGCCCCCTTACTTTTCAAAAAATAAAGTAAGAACTGATTTTGGAAAAAAAAGTGGGGGGGGAGAATCTGTGGGGGCCTGCAGAGCCAAGTTGTTTACAAGTAAAGATGGCCCTCAGAGGAGGCAGGGAGAATGGAACCCAAGTTGTTGACAAAGGTCTGTGGGGGGGTCTGTGCCTGGGAGGCAAGGAAGGAGGAAGCAGGGAGGGAGTAACCTAAGCTATTTATGGCTGGGTGACCTTTAAGCTGATTGATCCAATGGAGTATCTACCCACCCCTCTCTCTAGCCTTGTGGTTTTAGGCTTTAAAAGGGGCTTACTGTTCTTCAATAAATGAGTTCTTGCTTGACTTGAATCCCTGTCATTTCTGGTTGTCTCCAGGGAAAGGGAGGCTGGGAATAGGTGGACAGTTGCACTTATCTTTCCTAGGTTCCAGCTCATCCCTCCTCAGGAGACCTAAGTTCTTGGTGGGGCAGGTGACCTCATAATTCAGTATGTATACAAATGTGACCCAGAAATAACATGCTGTGTGTATTTTATGTCATTCCAATAAGTTTCATTTATGCCACTTGAAGCATCTCTTTTTAAATATATTTTATTAACACTTTGGGAATTTCATACAATGTACTTTTGTCATACTTATTCTCACTGCTCCCCTAAACTCTTCCCAAATCCAACTTTGACCTCCTCACTTCCTTCTAATTTCACATATGCTTTTTTTCTACTTTCTTTTAAAAATAACTTGCGGAGTCCAACTTCTGCTAAACATATACTTCTAGATGTGAAACCATCTATTGTGTATTAGTTAACTTACTGAGCTACAACATTGAAAACATGACTCTACATTCCTCAGAACCCATTAACTATCAGTATCACTTCATTTGGGGGTTGTCAGCCATGAAATATCCTTCATACATGTTAGAGTGTTGACTAGCTTGAACTTGGGTAGGTCTTGTGAAGTAAACCACAGCTGAAGTGAGTTTATGGATGTAGTGATTATATCATGTACAGATGTCACTGTTTTGCTCTGATCCTCCCTGACCTCTGACTTAGACAGTTTTCCACTCCTTACATAATGTTACATAATTCTTACAGAGAAACTGATAGTAACAAAGATGTCTATTTTGTGTTTGAACACTCCACTTATATTCTTTGCACATAGATACATGATGAGCTTATATATCAACAACTATCCACTATACAAAAAAAATTTCTCTGATGAAGTCTGAAGTCTATGAGCTTCACTAATATGTAGATATAGAAATATAAATTAACAGGTAAGTTTGATATTATGTCCATTTAGGAGAAAAATGGTGGCAGACTCACTTTTGTGTCATGTCAGTTCATCAACCATGGAGTCTTAGACAAATTTACCAGCCATGAGTTATTTCCTGTATAGCAGGCCTTAAATTCAACCATAAAAGAGTTCATTAACCCCTAGCATCATGACACCATCAAATTCATCTGCATGCCTTGCCACACCAGTCATTATGTTAGATCAAAGCATGAGAAGTCTATCATATTTTTCTACAACAACCTACATAGAATCTTCCATTATGATGAAAACTACCCAGCAGAGAGGAATCTTCTAACTTGATTTTTCCATGTCCTGTGACCAAACTGTGTGGTGTCTTCAGCAATAAGGTCTTATCATAAAGTTCTGGAGAGCAACTCAGGGCAATGGTGATAACCTGCATTGATGTGGGAGATCAATTGGACACCTCTGTGCCACATCTCAAGGCAAAGTATCACACAACTGGCACTAAAAATATTTTCTTGGCATCCAATGGCTACTGGGAAGAACATTTTACTTTATGTAGAGTGTAGTGTCACCCCAATTAAACCCTTT
Organism: Neotoma lepida; assembly: GCA_001675575.1. Classification (NCBI taxonomy): domain Eukaryota; kingdom Metazoa; phylum Chordata; class Mammalia; order Rodentia; family Cricetidae; genus Neotoma; species Neotoma lepida. Next base: position 207,635 of record LZPO01108021.1, on the reverse strand, counting down.
TATATAAAATGATAAAAAGTCATTTTCATGTTTTTTCCAAACATCCTTAGTGTTATTCCTTCACAAACTTCCTTTACTCTGCCCTTATATCCCTTGTCTAACTAAATCTCCCTCCTGGTTATTTCACTTTTCATTTTTATATCATATGGATGCTCATTTACCAAATCCCTTGAGGCCTTTCTTCTCTCCACCAATTTTTCCAGGTTGTTGGATGCTGCAGGTATTCTATATTGAACACATATATTTAAATATTTGATGCTGATATCTATATATGAGTTGGGACATGTTATTGTGTTTCAGGTCCTATGCTACTTTCTTTAGTACATTCTCCAACTCTATCCATTTACTCACAATTTTCATAACTTCATTTTTTGTTATAGTTGAATAAAATTCTATTATATAAGTACATTTTCATTATAAATTTATCAGTTGATTGACATCTAGGTTGTTTCCATGTTTTAGCTATTATGATTATAGCAGATGTGAGTATGGATGCATGTTTTTTTTTCTGTAATATGGAATAGAATAGTTTGAATATAATACCAGGGGTAGTATAGCTGGGTAATATGGTCAAGCTATTTCTAATTATTTGAGGAATAACCACATTGTTTTTTATAATGGCTCTTCCAATTTGCACTTTGACTAACAAAAAATGTATGAGGGTTCCCCATTCCCCACATCCTCATCTACATTTGTTGTCTTTTATTTTCTTAATCTTATCCACTTTTAGTTATTTCTAAATGCTTATATTTGACAATCGTATTTATACATGTTTTAATATATCAAAGAAATAGACCTGTGATACTAGTCTTGAAAAAAGTTATGTGCTTATTATTGAAAATATGCCACACACCTTTTATTTTCATTTATCCTGTTAAAATAGATCTAGTAAGGAACAAGGCAATAAGATTTTGCATCATTTCTCTGATTGTTAGAGAGGTTATGTTCTTTAGACTAGATATAAATTGTAGATAAATCCAATAATAGGCTTTTCATGCTATTATATTTGATTATTTTTATTGTGTGACTTTAGAACTTCATGATAAAGAATATATTAAGACCTAACTAAAAAAAGAGTTTAAAAACCATAAATAGACAAAAATACCAAAACTATACAAAAACTCACAGAGTCAATTTTGTTTATAAGTGAGATGCATTAAAACCACTGAACAAGACTACTCTATGGAGAGAAAAGCAATTGATTGGGAAGCAAAACTACCAGGCTCTTTCATGGGTATAAGAGCAACACTTCAGTTGGGAGACAGTCAGATTTTATAAAATAGTCAGCAGAGAAGGGGATTTGAGTTGATGAAAGCTGTCTGGGATAATCAGGAACTACATGTACTTTGTCCATGGCAGTTATTTGTTAGGGGCAGAAAAAGGACATAATGTTTTTTAAGTTAAGCAGAAGGTTACATCACAAGTGATGTAAGCAATGCAGGGTTTAGACTTTGTTTTTTTGGCAAGAATCAGACCAAATGGGATCAAGTTGCCATCTTAAGACATTGTCATCAGCACTGTAATTTTGAGGTTCATTTTATTACCTAATAATATTTGTTAATTATTATGGGGCTTCCCATGCTATGTTTAGTTTGATTTTCTTTTTTGTGCTTTTTTAAGTTTTTGAAAAAGAAACAGAAGAGAGAGAGAAAGAGAGAGAAAGAGAGAGAGAGGAAAGATGAAGTTAGGTGGATAGGGAGAAAGGGAGAATATGGGAAAAATTGAAGACAGGAAATAATATCATCAAACTATATTGTAAAAAAATTAAAATCATAGACAGTGAACTAAAATCAATTAGAAAATAAAACTAAAATTGTTTGGTACAAAACATTAAGGATGCAACTCATAATTTTGTAATTTGTGTAATTTATAAGGTGGGGCTAGTTAGCCCCCAAGTCCAGTGAAAACTAGTATTTTGAAAAAAAGTACCCATTGGAAATGAATATTTAGAGAACTTTGGTGCAAATTTATTATGACCTAGTTCTCTTCTCACAATATACAGTGACTAACACAGAAACTAACCACAGGTAAACAGAATAAGACATTTTAGGATCTCTCCTTCAAGTCTCATGGTTCTTCTCATAGTAGGGGAAGAAAGATCATTAGAGGTGGTAGATGACTTCAAAGAAACATTATTTTCCATGTGCAACAGAACAGTTGCACATATGAACTCACAGACTTTTCATTCTGTTAATCAATAAGTTCTGTAAAACATGTTTTAAAGGACATTGAAGGAAATATCTATACAAAGCACTTCATTGAATAAGGAGGATATACATAACTATTAACTAAAATTCTACTGGAAATAGTTGAAATGATGTTAGAAATTATTGTTTTCCTTTTGTCAAAAAATGATAAGTAGAGTCAGCTAAACAAAAGCTCAATAATGTACTTGTCATCAGAAGTGTGTGATTTCAAGCCAAGCATCAGAAAAAGTATAATCTTGACTTCAAAGTCAAAACACCCTGCAAGCAGAAACTTGGTTAATAAGGTGTTCAGGAGAATTTTCCATACCATAAGTGCTAAGTTTGTAAAAAACATCCTAGAGTAAAATGTGACACTTCATTAGCAAAAGGACTAACATGCCAAAACACAGTTAAGTATCTGTTTTGATTTCATGTAGATCTCAAAACATAATATTAAAGGTATTTTTCTCAATAAATATTACATAATTTAAAGCTAATTTTTCAATAAATATTTCATAATTTAAAGATACTTCAAAAGAAATGGCTCAATATTTTTTCTAGTAATCAATATTTCCTTCAAATTCCCATATAAAAATAATTTGAGCCAGGTAGTACAGATTTATAATCCTAGTTACAGGAGAATCAAAAGTTCATGGCCAGCTTGGTAAATTTAGTAAGATCTTAGCTAAAAATGAGTAGTTTAGAAAGTATAGATATAGATAGATTAGTTATAGATAGATATATAGATATGGATATTGATACATACAGTTATAGATATAGGATATAATATTTAGGATATATATCTATATCTATAACTGGTAAAACAACACTTGTCTAGCATTTTTTTAAATTTCTAGGTACCTTATGCTACATCCCTAGCACTGCAAATAAGAATAAAGAAAATAAGTGGAATTTATGATAGAAATAATGAAATAAATTGTTCTTAATTTCCTTTCTTGTTATAAAATTTACTGTTAAAAGCAATTTGATGGGGAAAGAGTTTGTCTCATAATTACTATTTACAGCCCATCATTGTTGGTATGTCAAAGTAGCAGTAATCTGAAGCAGCTGGTCACGTTACATCAATAGTCAAAAACAGAGAATAATGAATTAATACATGGATGAATGTGATCAGCTTCCTTGTTCTTTTTATTCAATTCAGGACCCAAAACCCAGGAAATGATAAGGTCTATAGTGTTTCGAACCTCCAACACAAACTAATATAAGTAAGACAATCTATCATAAATACACCTGGAGACCAACCTCATCTAGACAACTTGTCATTGAGACTCCCCTTGTAGATCGTGTCTAATTTATAATTAACACTAGCCATTACAGCAGTTCATAATTTTCAGTTGCTTTCAGTTAACAACAAAAAAATAAGACTCATCTCACCCACCTTTGAATTGCCCATCATTGGTAAGCTTATTTCAATCCACATTTAGCAATTGGGGATGATAATGTAAGGTGTTATTTTTGTTATAAAAATGAGAAGTTCATGATTGGTCAATTAAAATTATAACATTACTAAGGTTTGCTCTTCTAAGTATGTGACCTGTGTATTGGAATGCAGAACATGTGCAGCATTGAATGTATTACCTGTCACAACAGTTCCTCAAACTGGATAAATTATATCCCTCAGTTGGGTAATACAAAGGTAATTCTGTTGCCATATGTTGTTCCAAAGAGCTACTGCTGTGACGGGCTACATTATTGATCATCTGTGTCTATGTGATACCCATATTCTTCTTCCTCTACTGAAATCTCATCACTACAAAGTTAGTGCCCTTTCAAGATAAAGTTTTCTCCAGAGTTAGAAATTTCAATGTGTATATAAGATCCATTTCAAGTTAGAATCCGATTCTGCTGTAATCATCAGACCCCAATTTTATAAATATACCTTAATCATTATACCCAGATCATGCAGGATTACAGAATACAAGAAAAAATGTTGCCTCTTTAAAAGCCTCAAGCCTAAGGAAGAAGATCAATGAATACTTACGTGAACTTTAGAAATAAATTTTCAGCATCTTGTCATTGATCTACAAATGGAAATAGAGAAATTAGAGACATTTCTTTTTTTATTACAACATTTTGATACATTGTTTTCCTAATGGCATGTATCCAATAAAACATTGAAACATATATATTTTGAGAACATTAACCAAAAAGAGATTAAAATGTATATTATTTTAAAATGTTTAATGTGTGTCACCTGACAATAACAAGCACAATCTTATGAACACAAAGCCATCAACCTGTTAGTTGACTTATTAGAAGGAACAGAGTAACAACCTAGCTTATATGAAGTGATTATGGGTGTGGTAGAGTAGGTTGTAAAGTGCTTCTATATTCTCAAAATTTTTAAAGGAAGCTGAAATTGTAAAGCGAGCATCTTGCTGTAAATCATATTGAAATCCTAAAACGTAGAATATCAAAATGTTATCATACTAGAATATGGAATAGTCAAGGAGATAACTAAGTCAGAAAAGAGTTCTTATTGTCAGGACCAAGCTAGCACTACTGATAAAACACAGATCAAAGGGGAGAAAAGAATGTGAAAATACAAAAGTATGCTTAAAAGCAGAACTTCCAAAGAAATAATCTCTGCTAACACTTCAATTTTAAAATATATCCCACAGAGGCAAGAAAACATACATTTATTTAGCTGGGTATGATGGTTCATGCTGTAATTTCTGCATTCAGAAAACCAAGGTAGAAAGATTTATGAGTTTGGTGCTACGTGTGACACCCTGTCTCAAAAAAAATAAATAAATAAAATGAAAAGAATGTTCACAAAGTCTGTGACTAGTTGTTGTTTTAGGGGATGGGACCTAAGGTCACACTCATGCTAAACAAGTATTCCACCACTGGGTTCTACTCAAATCTCTGATTCCTGTTTTTGTTTTTAGATTCAGACAGATGCTTACTAAGATAACTAAATTGACCTTAACTCATTTCTGTAGCTCAAGCAGGCCCTGAACTTGTGATCCTTCTATTTCAGTCTACTGATAAGCTAGGATTATAGGCAGTGTCATAGACCCAGGTTGTTATAATTTCTCATGTGAAACCTAGAAAGCATTTATTTTCAGCTTCTGGCACCTCAGGTCATCCACAGTTGTTCTGCTAAACCAATTTATGATATAATAGAAACAATCATAGAAAGTTATCAAAAATCCCAACTATTAAACAAACCTGACTAGGGCATACCTGTGAACTGTAACATGGTTATTCATTAATAGCATAATTTCTCCAAAGACACACAGTAGATTTATCACAATTGCATATGAAGAAAGTGGTAATTAAGGTCACACTCCAATATCATGAACATGAAATTCAAAAAAGATTCCAATTATAAAATCACAAGATTTTTCCTGAGAACAATAATAATCACATTGTTTCTTAAGGCCATGGTTAGAGAGAAGCATAATCTCACTAATTACATAAATGGCCTGCTTGATTTTTTTTATTGCCTGTTTTCTTATGTATTTTTAATTGGCATTTTTTGGTCTCAAATTCATAAGAACTACTTTAGACACTTGTGTTAATCAATAAAGTGAATCCTCTGAACTACTCAACTTCACATTTTGAGGATTGGAAGTCACATACAGGCATTGAAAACTGTAGTTATCTCTCAAAGTAATGGAGCCACACTGTCTGTGCATTATTATTCACTCTTCACAAAGGCTACGGAAAGTGATCGAAGCTTGTTACTTTAGTTAATGCATATCTAACATCGAGCAATATTTCTTATATTTCTATTATAATTTTAAATAGCTTTTCTTTGCAAATATCTTGTGTAATGAGAAAGACAAGGAATAAATATTGGTGTCAGTTTCTAACATATTTTAAATTAAAGACAAATTTATACTTAATTGTTGAGCAATAGTCTTGCCATATTATACAATAAATGGATTGAAAAAGCTCTTACATCTGGGAAAAATGATTATGTCCAATTGTTGACTTCTATGGGTAAAGGGAAAGGGTTGAGTTTGGTATAGAGGTCAAGGAAGAATACAAATTCGTGTGAGCCAGCCTGTATTTTCTATAACACAAAGTGGAAGAAAACAGTTCTTCTCCAGTGAGTATGCATTGTGCAATCAGTCTTCAATGACTTTTATATCAAAACATCATGTACTGTTGTAGAGAGCATGACGTTTTCATGCTCAGAAAGAGGCACTTGAGAAACCAGGAACATTAAATTCTCAGGCTTTTCTCTTTAACAGAAGGAATTTACACCTGTTTTACACCCAAAAAGTTATTAGCATGTAGCTAATAACCTGGTGTTCTTATACTATCTGTAGAGCCAATCCTTGCTGGAATCACCCATTCTCATGAAAGTCTCAAAGACTTTGCAAAAGAGACAAGTATGCTTATTTCAGACCTTTCCTCCTTAGACACTTATCCTAATCATTGTCTGTCAATCAATAGAACATGTTCTTATGGAAGAGGTCACAGGTTATTTTGTCAAATACATGTTGTAGCCCAGCTTTCTTGGACTACAATCACCAAATCATGACATGGAGACATTATTAATTATGAATTCCTTTGCTTAGGCTTATTTCTAGCTAGCTTTCTAAAACTTAAATTAGCTTATTTCTATTAATCTCTGTGCTGCTCCAAGGATCATTTACCTCATCTACCTACCATCCATCCTCTTTCCTGCTTCCTCTGTGTCTGGCTGGCTGGACCCCAGCTAGATGCCCCCATGCCTCTGGCTGGTTGGCTATCTCCCCTTTTCTTTCTGCTGCTAGCCCCACCTATTTCTTCTCTGCCTAGCTATTAGCCATTCAGCATTTTATTGGACCAAGCAGGTGCCCTAGGCAGTCAGGGTGAAACAGCAACACATATTTACAGAGTTAAACAAATGCAACCTAAACAAAAGCAACACACTTTTACATAATTAAACAAATCAACATAAACAAATACAAAACACTTTTACATAGTTAAGCAAATATTCTATGCTGTAACATCATGTACTTTTTGCAAAGGATTTTTGATTCTGTAACACCATGTACTTTGCAAAGAATTTTTGATGTAGTCATGTCTCAAGCTTTATTATGATAGATGTCACCAGGAAATTGTTTTCCAAAGTTGTACTATGTTTATGTCAAAAATGAACTTCTCAGAATGAACACTAGCTAACTAAGTTGTGTTGAACTGGATTTCCTTCTTGCCTCATGCAGATCATTTATCTCCCAGCCATAGTGTTTGCAAGGACTCACACATACTAGGTAGGTCAAATGATGGAAATTTACTTTCTCGCCTTCTGATTACACAAAGACCAAGATCTAATGAAAGAACAATTGAGGTACATTTTATTTATTGTTTTCTGTAGCCCTCATTCTTGGCTAATAAAGACATTTACCTTCCTCCAGTAGCTTTCTATTTTGTCCACTGGTCCATGGTATCTCTTCCTTTTGTTATAAGAGTATCAGTGATATTGTGTGTTGATCCTACCATTAGGACTTTATTTAACCTTAATTATTTCTTTAAACTTTTATTTCTTGATGGATTTACATTGCCATTAATTATAAAGTCTTACTTTGCAAGATGACAGTATGTACCATAACAAATGGGTTCATGTCATTCAGAGCAGTCTTATCATAGTCATTAAAATAAATATCAAGTAGATAAATAAAAGGTACGACAAGAAAGTTGAATCACAGCCATTGTCCTCCTATGCTACATCAAAAGATAATTTGTATGATCAGTTGAAATGGACCAGGGAGGTTCGAAGAATATGAATTCAGAAATGTCTACTAAATGATTAAATTGTGTAAGTCCAACAGATAAAAGGGAATTCCTTTCATATTAAATGTCAAAGTATAAATTACTTGTCTTGTTCATACCAATATTATTTTTGATAATTAAAAGAAATTCAAAGTGTTAATCATGCTTATTATAAATACATAAAACCTATCTAATAACCACTTAATTTTACTTAGTTTGGTTAGAACAGAATTTATATCATTGTGTCTATGATTTCATCTATACAATTTAAGACTCTGCAATTTTACAGGATTGATACAGCTGCTATATGGCCCACTATATGTATCATGTATGTGGAGATTTCATTCCACTAGCTTCTTGAACCAAAACTAGAGGAAATATGAAATATAATGTGTATATGTAATGTGTGTGTATCTTTGTGTTTAAACAGATAAGGAAATAGTGACAGAGAAAGGGAGAGACAGAAATACATGGCTTATATAATTCTACAGGCAGGAAGTTCTTACAATCTTCAGTCAGCAAAATAGAAACCTTATTCAGTCTGATATGTATTTAAAATATGATTCCAATGTTCTAAGACATGACACCTGAAGGAATAAATCTCAATTCAAGAACAAGAGACCAATACTCTTATCAGACTCAGAAATACATCTTAGTACCTGTTACATGAAATTAACCATCGCACTCTCTTAGAGTAAAACCATCCATCTTATTTTCTGTCATAGCAACAACATAATGGAAAGGATCAGCAAATACATTGGACTTTGAAGTACAATTAATTTAATCTGTAAATATAATTTAAATGCATACATGCACTTGAAAAAATGAATTCTGATCCACTATTCAACTCTTTTCATACCTGGCTCTGTATGAGATTTTACTTATAGGAAAGAAGAGAGTAGAGGCATAAGATATGTCACATTCAATATAGCTGTGAAATAAGAAATAATTATTATGGTTTGTGTTATGTATTGATGGGAGAAATTTACCAAATGATAAGGATATCGACACACTTTATTTTCTTTCAGTGATAATTTGGTTAAATCTGTTCTGCATGCACCATTTCATCCTGAGTGTAAGGCATAGTGGCAGGAGGACCAAGAAAATTCTTATTGTACACACCATTTAGGAGTTCTGAGCAGATTGCAGAAAACCTGAGTTAAATATTGAGCAAATGGATCTCAAAATCAGATTTTAATTGCATTTTTATGATGATGATGTTTTTTAGTTATGTTACAAAATATATGTTTCTAATTACCAAGATGAACACTGGATATTTAAAAAGATGATTTAATATAATTAGGAAGTAAAAACAAAAGCCATTTGTATATTGCATATTCAACTAAGCTGTATTTCTGCCAGTTGCAACAGAATTCAGGCATTGCCACTTGGTTTGTTTCAATATGAATTAAAGTATGTTAAGCTCTTTACTCACAATAAGTCTCAGTGGTATTTTGTCTTAGAGGTATTGCATTCTATAATTAATTACATTAAATAAGAAATGTTGTACATTGAGTTGAGTGCATATTGGTGGCTATGCCATTTATTCCTTATTTGTTTAGATTCTTGAAATATGTGTAGTCTTTGTGATGCCTTTGTTATCATTCTATCATTTTCCATATTATATGTCACATAGTTTTTCAGTCATACAATTGAATGAATCAACAGCAATTTCTCAGGAAAAAAAGACATCAGTGATTTTTTTCATTTCTCATTTCTTAAAATAAAAATCAGGACTTTACTGGAAATACAAATAGTTACCTACTATATGTACTATCAAATACTGCCTTGTAAGTAAACTTCCTCTGAATAAATCTTAAAGTGCTAACTAACCTTAAATTGTCTTTTTTTTTTCTTTCTTTTTTTTTTGTCTGAGCTGCCCTTCTACTTTAAAAATGCAGTTCCTCGTCCTGGAAAATATTTCAATACATGTTCATGCAAATAAGTATTGTCTTTATTTAGGAGAAAACACACTGATATAAGTCTTCCTGTCATTTGTTTTAACATATGGACTAAGTCTCCTTATGAATCAATAGTTAAAGTATCTGCGAAAAGCAGATGTGGTGGCATGCAATAGTTCCGACATTCAGTAAGCTGACATGAGGATTTACTGAGTTTCAAGCCAGCCAGGACTACATAGTAAGGACTTTTTTTTTTTTTTAAGCAAAACTTAAAATACAAAATGCAAAATTTTCCATGAAGAAAGTTGATCAATTCTTCAAATATTCTACTTTTCTTTATGCTTGGTTGATATGACATTTTGTTATGAGGTAGCTTAAATGCTCCCTGTATTAATAGTTTATATAATGCTCATCCTGCATTCTTTCTATTTCAGTTTAATCAATATTTATTCATTGCATGAAGTGATGAATTTCATAGACATTTTCTTTAAAGTTTATCATTTTCTGTGTGTTTTCCCTCCAGCAATACTTCCATATTTCTTCCCATTTCTTCATATTAGATCTCCTCTGAGGCCAAGATAATCTTACTTCTACTTTCATATCACACATGAATAATTTACATATCGATGTAGAATAGGATCCACAGATAAAAGAAGATTTGATATTTATCTTTCTGAGTCTGAGTGTTTTATTTTTACTCTTCTTTCAAGTCCATGAATTAGTTCTTCCCTGGGGTTGAGAAAAATTCCATTGTGCATAGACACTGTGTTTTTTTATCCAATTATCTGTTGACAGGCACCTAAGCTGGTGCTATAACATCTCTATTTTCAACAGTGCCATAGTAAGTGTACAGGTATGTTGACATGAGTGTTTTGGGTATATCTAGGAATGGGATATTGAGTCCATTTGATATTTTCTATTTTTGATTTTTAAAGGAATCTCCATACCAATTTGAACAACAAATGTTTCCTCTTTCTCTGCATCTCCCCCACCAGTTGTAGTTGTTTCATTAATGGTAGACATTCTAGCACTGCTAAGATAGAATCTCAATGTAGTTCTAATTTGTTGAAGTTTTTTCATATGTTTATTGCACATTTGTATGCCCACTTTATGAACTCTATTTCCTTTGCCCATTTAATGGCTAAGATGTTTTCTTTGAATATTTAGCTTTTTGAATGCTTTATATAGTCCACACGTGTATCTACTGTTGAGAAAAGATTTTCTCCCATTTTTAAACTGTCTTCGGTCAATTATTTCCCCTGCTGTGCTAAAGCCTTATTAATTTTATGCAGTTCTTTGGCAATCTTGGGTTTGGTTTCTTGATTTGTTAGATTTCTTTCTAGAATGTCCAGTTCCATGCTTATATCTTGAAGTGTTTCATTTGTCAGGTTCAGAGTTTTAGGACTCACATTCAAGTCTTTGATATATTTTGAATTGATTTTTGCACAGTGTGGTAGACAGAGATCAAGTGTCATTCTTCTATTTGTGGATACTCAGTTTTCCAAGCATCATTTACTGAATAAACCATCTTTTTATAGTGTAGTATTCGAGCATCTCTGTAAAAAATCAGGTGGCTATAATGATTTATCTAGGTTTATTATAGGTCATTCATTTTATTCTAAGCTTTTGTTTTCATACCAGTGTCATGTTGCTTTTCTTACTATAGCTTGAGATGATGTATTATGATTTCCCCACTACTGTTGTTTTGGTTTAGGATTGTATTGTTTATTGATGTTCTTTGTTTCCACATAAATTTTATAATTTTTCTCATTGTATGAAAAACATAATTATTATTTTGATGGAGATTGTATTGAGCTGGCAGGTCATTTTTAGTAATATAGCCTTTTTTATTATGTAAATTCTACTGGGACATAAGTTTGGGAGATATTTGCATTTTCTTTTTTTTT
>LZPO01108021.1:161845-189799 GCA_001675575.1 Neotoma lepida | reverse complement strand
AGCTGGAACTGCTGCCCACTACAATAGATCAGCATTGTTCATAAAAACAATGACCCATTTTTTTTCCAAAATTAAAGACAGAAGTTACCAAAAGCTGCAAGTGCCTAACTAACAGGAATAATATCTACATATACCATGTGCAAACTTCATAAATCAGACCAAATAACTGAATAACTAAAGAATCTTAATGTTTTTAATAACTTTCAGAATAAACAAGATAGGGGTTACAGAGACTATTTCACGAAAACCAATGAAAGTAAGGACCTTAGGGCATAAAATCTTTAAAGTGGTTTAAAAAATTATAATGATATACATAGTGTAAAATGTTTCAAAGTTGAAGCTGATATAAAGACTCTTATGGAAATATAAACAAATAATGCATTTCAAAAAGTGAAATGAGATGTTGTTTGAATTTAATAACCAGTTAATGTGATTGCAAAAAGAAGAGGGTATGAGCTTCCCGGTTCTTAACACAATAAACCATTGGAGCTTTAAAGCAAAATATTAAGATTTTCTTGGTCTTCATAGCTGAAGGATGTTTTTCTGTTGGATTATGTAAATAGTCGCAAAAATGTCATAAAATATATTTAAGAAACTATCTTCTAAGGTGGTCATGAATATCTCAACCCTTCCTGCAAAGAATGTCATTACCATCCATTGCTGTCTTGTATTGGGGGCTAAATAATTGGTTTTTCGATAAGATGGTAGTTGGATGTCTGGTGACATAGTATGGAATTTTCCAAGACTTTTTTCTTCGAGGGCTAAATGAAATTTGAATGAGTCTTCAGCATAGAGGTCAATTTATATGGTTTTTTGCTTTGTTTTGTTTTCAAGGTAATAATCATCATTTTATGAGGCGTTTTCTTCCAACAGAATAGAGACCTAAATAGCATCCTGAAAATATCTCAGTTGTAGGTAAATTTTTGTCTGGGTCCCGCCAGGCCCCACGTGGTCCAGCCCACCCAGAGGTCCCGCAGCTACTTATAAATTAATAACTCAAAAGCTTATATTAATTACAACTGCTTGGCCATTAGCTCAGGCATATTACTGACTAGCTCTTATACTTAAATTCAGCCCATTTCTATTAATCTATGTTTTGCCACGTATTCTGTGGCTATACAGGTCTACAGGCATGTTGTTCCTTCTGTAGCGGCTGGTGTCTCCTGACTCAGCCTTCTTCTTCCCAGAATTCTCCTTGTTTGTTTATCCCGCCTATACTTCCTGCCTGGCTACTGGCCAATCAGCATTTTATTTATCAATCAATCAGAGCAACACATATTCACAGCATACAGAACAATATCTCTATCACTCAGTCTTTGGCTCATTCATTGACCTGTCTCTTATACACATCTAGATGTGTATAAGAGACAGTATATATATATATACACTTTATGATACTTCTCTGGAGCAGTAAGATACAGATTTCAGACTGGGTGTGTCAGTATACCATACTGACCTTTGGGATTGCAGTCTCTGAAGGTCTTACCCACTTCCTGGAGTATTCTTTGGATTTTCTTCAAGAAAATACCTTATTTATAATGAAGTCTGGCTTTGCTTATTTGTTTGTTTCTTTCTTTCCTTCCTTCTTTAGAAACCTCATGTACAGATGTAATGACTTGAAAACAGAGCACATACATTCTTATGTCTCTTGGCCTGGTGTTTTTGGTTAGTTAGTTTGTTTGTTTGAGAAATACATATTCTCAATACCTTAACGAAAAAAATTATTTTTTTATTTTTATTTTATTTATTATTTGGGGGTGGGGCACATTCCAAGGCATGCATGCATAGGACAGAGAGCAACTTTGGGAAGTGGATTCTCTCATTATACCTTGAAAAGTTATTTGAGGACTGAATTCAGGTAATCAGGCTTGACGGACACAGTCCATTACACATTGAACCATCTTGCCAGCAATTGAGAAAATATAATTTTGAAAATAACCAAAAGAATACTCTTCAATTATTTTCCAGATATTGCAGGACATATTTCAAAGTCTTAATAAGACATTCAAGTACTTATTCTAGATTTCCTTTTTGTTTAAAATATATGTCTAATTTCTTATCGCTTCAGAGTAATTGAATGTGTATATTCTGACCAGAAATGTATTTAAATATACAGTGCATATGGGATTTCAAAGAAAAAAGAAACATGAATAAAATACAGTCACACTGATTTTTTTTTTGTTGTTGTTGTTTGTTTTTTGTTTTTCGAGACAGGGTTTCTGTGTGCAGCTTTGGTGCCTTTGCCGGAACTCACTCAGTAGCCCAGGCTAACCTTGAACTCACAGAGATCCGTCTGCCATGATGTGCGGACTTTCACTACACTATGGTGTGTAGGCTTGAGCATAAGGCTTGTGGGCTTGAGCTAAGCAGCATGAAAGATTCCCTCCGTGGTACACAGTGGCGTCTGCAAGCTGCACAGTGCATTGCATTGTGGATTTAACTTTCACTCATACAGACAAAAAAGGTTTATGGGCCAGCTACATACTATCCTGACGGCAGCATGGACCCCAGAGTTGGCATGTAAGCATGAATCTCCTGGGTACTCCTGTCATGTTAAAAAGCTAAGGTGGGCAGAGTCAGCAACCAAGGCTTCTAGTCCTAGGCATGCAGTTTAGCAGTTTAAAATCTTTCCTGGCTACAAAAGGATTATAGATTCAAAATAAGACAGATTCAGATTAAATAAACCTCTAAATGGTTTATATTGTGTAAAATAATGTATGTAAGCTTAATATATATATATAGTTATATAAAAAATAAATAGTTTTAAAAAATAAAGTCTTTAAAAACAATAAAAGCAATATTATAAGCCATATAATGATGGATATTACATAAAAAATCTGGATTGTGCTGTCTTTGGGATTTTTAACTACAGAGAGACATTTGATTATAGAAGCTGCTGAGTGAAATCAATATGTATATTTTAAACATATCTCGATTTCAAAATTTATGACTAAAAGTATGCTGCTCTGAAAAGGAGGATCTGCTTTTGTTTTCACAGAAAGCAAGAGGCTATGGATTTGTTCCAGGTTAAGATAGATCATATTTAATCAAGCCAGACCTCCTGAATCTTAACCTATCAACAAAGGTTATAGACAGTCTTACCAGGACTTAACCATTATCTCAAATTTTCTCAAGATCCCCATAAGATTACCAACAAATACAACACCCCCTATCAACAAAAAGTAGCCTTAAAAACTATGCTCACATTTCACAAAAAATAAACTATGGATGTTTGCCTTTGTTTAGGTTGTCGGTTACAAATTGTTTCTATAATAGTCAATACCTTTCTAAAAAATGGGGGGATATGATATGGAAATATAGGATATAGATATGATAGGATAAAAGGGTGGATTGTTGAACCTACTTTTAAAAAGCAACTTGTTTAAAATGTTTTATAGTGGTATAGATTTTAGTTTACTGATACAAATTTAAAGTAAATTTTATTACACTGTACATATATATATAAATATATATATTTCTACTCTTGTTTAAAGTATTATGTTTGTTTAATTCATCTAAATTATAATAGATATATTAAAAAATGCAGATTGATAATTAGTCTTCTATGATAGTCAAACTTATAGTCATGTTCCTTAAATTTTCTAAATATACATAGATATATTTCAATTAGGTAGATAACCTTTAAACACTTCAATGACCTACAGAATATGGGATTTAAACTGTTTTAAAAACTTTCTGGACAGTGAGACACGTCTGCTCCTGGCAGCACCGATTTACTTCAAAGAGAAAGATGGGCATTGAGACACTCCATATGGAATTTATCTTCTTGACATAAATAGCCATTTGGGCAAGAAACTGTTCTTGCCTGGACTGCTTGAGAAAATGTTATATCGACTGGACATGCAAGACCCATGGAAAGGTGACCACTGAACTTTACAAGATGAGATGATCCTTCAGGTTCCTGCTTCGCAGAGGAAACTGCCAGACATTCTATAAGACACACACACAAAAAATGACTAAAAACTCTGGTCCTACAGCTAAAGATGGACATCCCAATGATACAGAAAAACTTTAGGTGACTGACCAGGCAGACAGCTGTCTCTGTCATTCTAGATTTTTGGAAGTTGCTCACAATGTTATTCCTGTTTACTTAGGCAATATTATATCCTTCTGAGGTCTTTGATGTGGTTAAAGATTAGATAGCTATAGTTTTACTTAGTTATGATAAAAGAAATTAGATATGAAACTTTAGACTAAAAAATATAGGATAGGTGATAAAATATTTCCTTTAATTTTATAAAATAAATACACTAGATATTGTAACTGTAATTCTTGCTTGATAATTCTTTTGTTTTATGTAATTTTACTATGTTAAAATTAAAACCTTCCTTTTAAATAGTAAGTAAAGGGGAAATGATGGATGATGTTCTATATGCTGTGAAAATGTATTGCTCTGATTGGTTGATAAATAAAGCTGTTGGCCAATGGTGAGGCAAAATAAGGTTAGGCAGGACATTCTAACTAGAGAGAGAGGAAGTAGAAAGCAGAGTTTAGCAGATGCTGCTAGCCACTGGTAGGAAAAGCAAAATGTAAAGGTATCGGTAAGCCACGAGCCATGTGGCAAGTACAGATTTATAGAAATGGGTTAATTTAAGATGAAAGAGCTAGCAAATAGGAAGCCTGAGCTATTAGGCCATTAGTTTGTAAATGATATAAGCCTCTGTGTGTTTACTTGGGTCTGAGTGGCTGTGGGAGCCTGGGCGGGATACAGAAAAACTTTTTCTTACAGATACTTTACATTTTTTCTTATTCCATGTTTCAGTTCTAACATCCTGAGTTCATTTTTTAGAATAGAAAACATTAATTCCCTTAAATGAATATATATATATATGAATATATATATATATATATATTTCAAATGACTTCCAATGTATTATTTTGTCAGTGTGACAGATTAGATTAGCTTTCTATGCTTGATAATTCCAATATTGCGAGTATTTTAAGAATGTTATCTCTCAATTGCTTTTTCTCTTGAAAATTGAGTTAAATATTCATTGTCCTGTCAAGCAATTTTGGATTGTTTCCTAGATTCATGAAATTTTAGCTTGTTTGAATTCTGGCTCCTATAATATTCCCCTTGACAGTATGCTTTGTGTTTGCTTGTTCTAGCAGGTAATGAAAATGGTTTTCAACTTTCATTCAGTGTTTGCTCTTCCAATCTTGTTTTAGTCCTCAGAAACTTTGCTATATGATTTTGTTCTATGTGCACATAGCTGAGGAGGGAGGTAAAAACATACACTAGTTATATACAGGATCTGGATTTTCTTCTATGCTCTTTGGTCATGGAGTTGGAGGTGTGTGGGAGTTCCAAGTAAATTCTGCCCAAAAGAGAAAAAGTATTTTCTTTGTTTTTATTTAAATTGTAGAGTAAGCCATTTGCATCATTGCTTCAAAGCACAGCTCCATGACTAAAGCATTCCTGCAGGATAGTCATGAGAAAATAGACCACTTGCCCAAATAATAAGTAATTCACTCATTTGGCTTGCCTATTGAGATTTTGACTCCCATCCATACTCACTTGTTTGCTTTTTCTATATTTCTCAAAATCTTTGCTAGTTATCTTTTGTAATTAGTCTAGGGTTTTAGCTATAAACAGAAAGAAATGTATGCTTCAGTGTATTTATTTCAGTGTAACATTATGGGAAGTTCTACATACATTTGTTCAAAATCAGTACTTCAATTTCTACTTTTGTGAATACAATCTACTTATCTTCTGTCATCCTAGTCATGGCATGCAAAGCTTAGAGAATACGGATAATTATCTACTGAAGACACACGATGCATCAATGATTGTCTTTCTTGTTTCTATCATTCAGTTCCCAACCTTTTGAGAAACTGCATTTTAGCATGAGGCAAAGTTGACCACTTATTCAGTAAAGGCAGTTTTTGCTTTGTTTTAAGCAGTAAATCAGGGATAACAAATCAACTACTTTACCTTTGATATTCCCTTTTAAGTTTTTCATTTACTTTTTTATTTCAAGAAGATAACATATGTGAGAATTTACAGTCCCAATTCCAAGAAAGAATCAGAAACA
Organism: Neotoma lepida; assembly: GCA_001675575.1. NCBI lineage: Eukaryota > Metazoa > Chordata > Mammalia > Rodentia > Cricetidae > Neotoma > Neotoma lepida. The sequence goes on along the minus strand of LZPO01108021.1, from coordinate 183,743 downwards.
CTGTCATAATTAAAATGGAAGGTATGATTTATACAATTTTCCTTAGTTGAATTTTAAATAACAGTAAGGCATTTCAGTAATTTTTTTTCTATCTTCCTGCATGGAGTTATTCCTAAATGATTTAACCTAAAGAAATATGCAAAAAATAAATAAATAAACCTGGGTGGTGGTGGCTCACACCTTTAATCCTAGCACTTGCAAGGCAGAGGCATACAGATCTCTGTGAGTTCAAGGCCAGTATGGTCTATAGAGAAAGTTCCAGGACATCTGGGGTGGTTAAAGAGAGAAACCCTGCCTCAAAAATAAACACAAGAAATTGAATGATAATAATATTAATAATAATAATAATAATTAATAATAAAAGGATTAAAACATACTGATCAGTATTGCCAAACCATCCACTATCTTACAAGGGACTAAAAGAAATTTGGCAGTTATGCTTATATGGCCTCCATATTAAAAAACTCTACCATTTTTCTAGCTGTATATATCTGTAGTCTACAAACTTTGTTGGACTTGTTTCTTATGAATATTATAGAAACTCTACCAGCAAATAAACATGTATCCCTAAATTTATTACATGCATATTTATATTACTCAAGAATTTATAAAATTATACAAAAATTTGTTACAACCCCACACAAATGTCCAAAGAAACCTTTAATTTTTTAAAAAAATTTATTTATTATGTATACAGAAGAAGGCATCAGATCTCATTACAGATGGTTGTGAGCTACCATATGGTTGCTGGAAATTGAACTCAGGACCTCTGGAAGAGCAGTCAGTGCTCTTAACCTCTGAGCCACCTCTCCAAATCAAAACCTGTAATTTTTTCTCCTGGCTTAATACACCTTTTATCTCTCTTATGGTTTTTACTCGTCTGAGTTTCAAAATAAGCATGCAATGTTTTTTTGAAAGGATAAAACTGGAGGGGCCTGTACCTGCTTCTACTAAATATAACAGGCTCTGATGACTTTCCATGGGAGACCTACCTTCCTGTAGGAGGGAATGGGTGGTGGGTTGGGGGAGAGGCTGGAGTGGCAGAAAGAGGGAAGAGTGGTATCTTTGATTGGTATGTAAATTGAATAAAAAATACAAAAAAATACTGTAGTAGTAAAAATCTCGGTGAAACATATACACTTGAACATGAAAATATTATTCTACACATAACATTTCAAGTCATAGTTAACCAAAAAATAAGGAGGAAATTCTTAATAATTTTATGATGAATAATTTGTTATTTTAATTTCTCAAATGTCTTTTTTCTGGTCCTGGAATGTTGGCTCAACAGTAAAAAACATAGGCTGTTTTATCAGAGGATCCAGGTTCAATTCCCTGAACCAACATGACAACTAACAATTATCTGTAATTCCAGTTCCAATGTATCTGATGCCCTCTTCTAGACTTTGTGGGCATGATGCAAACACACTGCACACAGACGTACATGCTGGTAAAACACACATACTTCTAAAATTAGTAACAAAACTTTTCTTTTAATTTTTCTTTTGCTATTTCTTTTTCTCATTGTCCTGAAAAATAAGTCTTTTTTTATGAAATTTCTGAAATGAAACACTGTCATTAAACATTCTGTTGATTTTTAGGACATAGCCTTCATTAAACTTTAAACAAAGCAAAATATTTTACTCACCATCAGAAGAAAAGAAAACCATACTAAATCTGCATGTTCTTATTTCCTTTAATTTTATGAACAATGAGTTGTTTTGACATTATTTTATTACCTTTCAAAATTTAGATGAATTAAGCTGGGTAGTGGTGTCAAATGCCTTTAATTCTGTCATTAAGGAGGCAGAAGCAGGTTGATCTCTGTGAGTGTGAGGCCATCCTAGTCTACAAAGAAAGTTCCAGTACAGCCAAGGCTACTAAGAGAAACCCTTTCTCGAAACCACATCCTAAAAAATTTTAATGAAGCAAAACAATGTTTTCACTATTTCCTTTTTGTAAGAAGCCATCTTCTTATGTTACTCATGAATGTTCTGGCCCAGCCTCCCAAATACATGTGAGCTCTGATGAAAGCCAATTAGTCTGGTTCAAATAATTGTTTTGTAAGAGATCTAATTAACGTGCTTTTCCTGAGTGTTGGGGAAATTATGGAAAAGTATTTTGACTGAAGACTTTAAACCAAAATAAATAGATTGATTTTCATTCTCATTAAAACTTTCATTGAAAATAATATTTATAAGACGAATTATTTGTATTTTCTATAGTTTTTATATGTTCTTTAAAACTTACTGATATTACTGAATTTTGAAAAACATTAGATTATCTCTTAGAATTAAATTCCAAAATTTAAAAAATAAACCAGATGTTTGCTTATCTAGAAATCAAGCATTTTGAAAACTGTTCCCTTATTAAATATCTCACTGTTTTTCCATTAAAATGAACATCTGGATAATATTCTAATATTTTTATATTATGTATCTGAAATAGAATATTGCAATTAAAAATATCATGCTAATATATTTCTCAGTAAGACTTCCATTAGCTTATTTCACTATGAATTATTTGTATTAAAATGATAAATTCTATTAAAAATTTCCTGAGAAAATTATCTATTTTCCAACATGTTCCACACAAGCAAAAATTAATTGAAGAATCACATCTAAAGTTGGTAGAGGAGAAATTATTTTAAGGATGGTAGCATAAAAATCAATAATTTATTTTATGATTGTACAAGACCATATATTTGTGGAAGTTCATTTAATATTCTGAAAAATGATCTCCCCTCAAATGTAAACCTTCTCACAAAGTTTCCATTGTATAATACAATGTAATCTCTTTTTGGGTCTCCTGATGGTCTCTTGCATCCCCAGATACTTGAAGGAATGTCCAGTAAGTTACAGGACACTCCACGTATTTATGTCTTCCTTATTATTTGTTAATACTGCTTTTCAGTGTGAAATAAAGAATTTGCTCTGGACTTGGCTGTCAGAGTTAAATTATGCTGAACCTATCCATGATACCATTGGGTTTCTCCTTACCTCATATAGTCTTGTAGTGGTCTGTCACCATATTAGATATTATTTATTATCTCTTTTAATTTCTCTTTTTCTTGAAAAATATCCCAAGGTCAGTGAAAATGTTCATTGTAATTTTGAATGTTTATTTCTTTAATACCTAATAAATCTGTAAACTCACAGAACTAACATTCATTGGTTAGGAATTAGCCAGTGTTTTGTGATGAACATTAAATATTCTGACCCTGACCTTGCTTTGGAATAGAAAAAGTAAATCCACCTTTCTGGCTGTGTAGAAATGGATTTTTCTAATTAAGCTGTTTTCTTCTTTAAAGATTAGAGATTTAACAAAGAACAAAAAGTCAAATTGCATGAATAGAGCTTATTACTATAGAAACACCAACTTGAAAAGTCAATATGTAATTGGAATGTTTCTTTCTTGGAGCATGCTCCTGAATAACATAAGTTAGATAAAAGCTTCATCCACAAGTGCTATGTCTACATAAGTTTGCTTTATTTGGACCCTTCACTTACATTGACTGATTTAGAATTTTGATAAACCACCAAAATACATCCAAACTCTCTATTCATTATAATGTGTATTATATTTTACGTCGAGAGTTCAAAAACAGTTTGATGTAAACAAAATCATAATAATTTACCAAATCTCATTAAAGAATTCCTTTCCCCTTCAGTCTTCAGTTCCAGGGGATCAAATGCCCTCTTCTAGCCTCTGTGGAAACCAGCCACACATGTATTATACATGCAAACATGCACATAAAATGCTCATACTTATAAAATACAAATAAATCTTTAAAGATTATTTTGGGGACTTACAACAGAGGCCATTCTCTGATAATTTGCATCAGAGAAATGAACAGTCTTATTAACTACATAAATATAGGCATAATGCACAAGCAGTTCTGAAATGTAGCAGTTTTTCTTTAAGCTTATTCAAATAATGTGACATTTAAAACTTTTTTGTTATAATGAATGGCAAACATTTTAAGTTCTCCTTGGAATAATTCTTTCATCAGAAATAATCACCCAAATAACAATGCTTGATAATATAGAATGCTTGTAAAGGGTAAGGTAGCAAATTCTTCAGTGCTTTACTTTGGGGCATGAAATATTTTGATCCCCTAGAGAGTGATTTCAGAATTATTATCAAAATTATACATGCATTTGCATTTGCCTTCAAGAATCACATTTCAGAAGAGAAGATAAACAATGATATGATTAAAAATCTATAAACAAAAATAGTTAATACAATAACATAATTTGGTATTCCAAAATATCTATTGCTTACTCATTAAAAATAATACACTCATAAAATACATTTCTTTAAAAAAATCATTGCTATATACTAATGAGGAAAAAAATCGCAAACATGTTATGAGTAAAATAGAAAATTATCTTTTCATTTTACTTAACTATGTAAGAAATTTTCTGGCACTAAACAGGAATGTGTTAACAATATTCATGTATAGGAATTAGGAGACAGGTATTAGAAGGGGAGGATTTTGTAGTACACATTATTTCACCTTGTGTCATACCTTCTCAAACAACCTCTGATTTCAGAGTCAACTCTGTTGATCAATTTTTATGAGTGTGCATGAAGTGTATATGTGTGTGTGTGTGTGTGCATGCATGTACATGTGCGTGTAAAGGCTAGAGGCCAATGTAGAATCATCTTCTGTCTCTTTCCACCCTGTACTTTGAGGCAGGAACTTTCACTGAACTGGAAGTTCACCAATTAAGATAAATGGCTGTCCAATGATCTCTAGGAATTAATCTATCTATGCTTACCATTGCTGAGATTTCATATATGCTGCCTCCTCTGGCTTTTTTGTGGGGATGCTTATGATATGATATAATACCAGGTTCTCATGTTTTGCATGGCAAATACTTTAGAAACTGAACCATCTCTCTAGCCCCTGCTGAGCTATTTCCATGTCCAGGTCATAACATTTAGCCTAAAGCATGCATTTTCCCATTGACAAGTTTCAATGAAAACATAGGTCTCAAATACACAACACTTATTCTGAAACAAATGCTTCATAGCATTTCAGAGGAGTCTGAGAATGAATAAGTTGAGACTGAGGATGAACTTGCTCAGAGCCATTACCATTTCAGTAAAGTATCATTTACTGATTTACCATTTTTACATAAATATTGCTTTCACTGTTTTGATTTTCTTGATTAATAAAATTAACACAAGCTTCTTATAGTGGTTAGCCAGTGTCTGGCTCTGTATTTACACTAATAGAAAATAGATATGCTTTCACTTATAACTATTTAAGTACAAGTGATTTTGAAAGACTTTGATGAAAACTGTACCCCTAATCTAATACAGGGAGAGTTATAGAAATTGCTTAAAGGAAGTAAATTAGTTATGAATATTTTGTAGATCATTTAGTATATTATAATAAGGTGTAAGATTTATAAATAATTTCAGAAAATAATAGAGATAATAGAGATTTCTAATATATATATATATTTCATACATATTCTTCTAATTTAGTTTCTGTTATTTGACAAAACATTGACCAAAAGAAACATGGGGAGGAAAATGTTTGTTTCAATTAGAAGCATATTCCAATATCAATGAAAGCCAGGGCAGAAACTCAAGTAGGAACCTGAAAATAAGAACTGAGGCAGAGAAAATAAAATGATGCTTACTAGTTTGCTTCCAAAAGTGTGTTCAGCTAGTTTCCTTATAGAGCTCAGGCATTTCTGCCCTGGGATGGCATCACTCACTTTCAGCAAAGCCCTTCTCTAGCAATTAGCAATAAAAAATGGCTCCTCAGCTAAATCTCAGTTGAGCCTCCCTCTTCACAGGTTTTTCAATTTGGCAGTCAAGTGTAGCCACCACACATAATATATTCATTGTATGAATTGGAAATAACTGAAAGTAATCTGAAACACAAGACAATAAATTATTGATAAATTAGGATATAGTCATAAATTTAATCATATTCATCATTTGAAATGAATGAACTAGTAATACAATTATAAATCTGAATAACTATCATTTACAATGCTGTTTAAAACATATTACAGTAATACACAGAGATTATTGTGCCCACAAAAGTTAAAGCTTTTAAAACATGCTATTGATGGCTATGGTCATATACAAATGCACTAAAATATGAAGAAAGATATGTCAATACTAATGACCAAGTTTTAGTGACTATCTCTAAGGAGAAGCAATGTGACAACTTGAGAAAATACACAGAACTTTTATTACAAAATTTAATCTGTTCACTTGAATTGCATAAATAAGAACATTTCTTTTATTCCTATTTATGCTTTTATTTATGGGTTTAAGCTATTTGAGAAACTATTTCAAAAAAGAAATGATGCACAGTATAAGGAAAAATCAATATGTAAATTTGCCTTAAAAAACTCTGCAGTCAATATATTTCTGTCACTTTGGTTGAAATTTTTTCCAATTTTTGTTTTCTCATAGCTTTATACTTTTAGAAATGTCTTCTAGACAATAGATCTTTGATAGCAACTGATTAAGAAATACTTTATTCTTCCTTATTTCTCCATTTATGGTAATAGATATCACTGTGAATCAAAAGAATTTCAGACCATACAATGTCTATTTTCAAGACAAAGTATCAGACCTGCCTGATGTCAGCTATTCGCTTTTCACCAAACTGTATGTTACACTTATTTGCACCATGAGTATGTGAGTCACAACTTCTTAGGTAGATAAACATAAGGTATTTTCAGCTGCAAATTTTTAACAGAAAAGAAATCACTAAAGAATTATTATATAATAAACCAGACCTGATAAAAGGCACATAAGGGGTGTGTGTGTGTGTGTGTGTGTGTGTGTGTGTGTGTGTGTGTGTGTGTGTGTGTGCGTGTGTGCGTGTGTAGAAAGAAATGCTAATATTTATGGGTCTTCTTGTCTTGCTAACACTGAAGACAAACTTTGTTATCTATTTTGAAAATCACTTAGCAGATCTTCTTAACTCAATATTTTAACAGAATACTTGATTGTCTGAAAATAAGAACAAATGGTATCTATTATTTTATAAATCTAGAGAGTCTTGATATTCTACAAATTAGGATGCCATCTATTCAACATGAAATACTTTATAAGAGAAAGAACCAAATGCCTTCTACATAAGGATGGTAAATGTACATTCAGAGAAAAAGCAGAACAGGCTGAAACATCTTGAGGGATATATAGGGTCTGATCAATATGGTAAACTACCTGCCATCATACATTGGGAGAGAGTTCCTTAGTGTATACATATCTGCATTATGTTATGCTATCTCTTTAAGTAGACAGAATGCATCACAGATCTGTATGTTTGTTAGATACTAATATTTCTCTTTTCTCAAAGTGAATTCTTCTCCATTCTTATTTAAATGCGTATTAATAGTATGTGTACATGTATTTGTTTTAGTGTGAGTCCACTTCAGTTGATAAGACTTCAAATGTAATCACTATCTACCACGTATCCAATTGACTTGAAGTGAAGAGTTCTCCCAATACACAAAAGCAAGAGGCACTTTAGGAGCTAGAGCAGAATAACTAATGCAAAGAGTTCTCCTTACACTTCAAAAAGAATTATTAAATTACAGTTTTATTCCATAGACCATATAATAAAAGAAAGATTAAAACCCCTTTCTGGACTGTTCTATGTAGTGTTAACACCATGACAGCTATTCCCTCTGTACATGCTTAGCTGAACAGAAGTAGATGGGGCATTTTTTATTACCATAGAAGCATGGTTAACATATTTATACATTTTATCTTAAAAATATATAAGAAAGAAAGCTCAGATTAAATGGGGCTGGAATCCTGATCTGAAAGTTTTAGCTATTTTAATAAGCCTAAATTTGGAGAATTTTCATAACTAGGATGTTAAATTTTAGAACAACGTCAAAGCTTAGTCATGGTAGAATTACTGAGGTCTTGCAGGTCACATAAAAAAACATAAAAATCAATTCCTGACAGAATAGCATGAACTGGATCTACACTAGTAAGTGTATCATGTATCAAGGCCCTGTTTTCAAGGAGCAAAATAACAAAGCAAAGTAATAAGAACAGATAGTACTATGCCAAGATTGATTCAGTCCTTTTAAAATTTGTAAACTGTGCTGTGACTTTTTGATATTTTTTTATTTTTCTTTTATTTTTGTGATTGTAATATAATTATATCATCCCCTTCCTCACTCAACTCATCACATATACTACTGAATGTGCTCTTTCAAATTCATGGTGTCCTTTTTTATTAATTATTGTGACATGCATATATGTAAGTGGTAATGGAGTGGTAATGGACTTTCCCCAAATCGACTTTCACATATCTATTGTTGTTGTCTTGATTCAGCTCATGTTTAGGTTTTAAAGGCTTTCTGGTAACTAAAATATAACCAGTGATGTCTTTGCTAATTTAGGACAAGTCAGCAGAAGGCCTTTTAAAAATGCTTAAAAGATGGGTTGTGCAAAATATAACATTCCAAAGCAGTCAAGAGCCCAGTTACATTAGCTTCACTCAAGAAAACCACAATATAGAGTAACTGAAAATAGCTTCATTTAAAAAATTCACCAATGAAATGTACAAGATTTTAAAACAATCTGAAAAATCTAAAACTGTAATTGTACTCGTATACAAAGTGATTAAGTATGCAGAACTTCTTCTATCATACATATCAATATCTCCCTAGTTTGTTTTTAAAGGATATATCTTATAATTTATAGATTTAATTGCAGTTGAAAATTTCTCCATCCTACTTGGTCTTGCCAGGCCCGTGTTCTTCTTTCCTGGTGGTCTTTCAGCCACTTATAAAATAATCACTCAGAAGTTTATATTAATTATAACTGCTCAGCCATTAGCTCAGGCTAGCTCTTACATTTAAATTATCCCATAATTCTTGTCTATGTTTAGCCACATGGCTTGGTACCTTTTCTCAGTTCTGCCTTGTCATCTTGATTTCTCTGTGTCTGGCTAGCAACCTCTGACTCAGGTCTTCCTCTTTCCAGAATTCTCCTCATTTGCTTACCCGGCCTATACTTCCTGCCTGGCTACTGGCCAATTAGTGTTTTATTAAACCAGTGTACAAGGGCATTATCCCACAATATTTCCCCTTTTCTTTCTAATCAAAAAGAAAAGTTTTACTTTAACATAGTAAAATTGTATATAATAGAACAGTTATCAACCAAGAATTACAGTTACAAAATCTAGCCTATTTATATTTGGCAAAATTAAAGAAAATATTCTATCATTCCTATATTTATGAGTCTAAGGTTTCATATCTATTTTATCTTTTATCATAACCAAGGAAAAATATAACTATCTAGTCTTCAACTACTTCAAAGACCTCAGAAGGATATAATATTACTTAAGTAAACAGGAAATGCATTATAAGCAACTTCCAAAATTCTGGAAATGACAGAGACAGTGAGATGCCTTAACAATCAGTCACTCAAAGTTCTGCTGCAGTATTCGAGCATCCATCTTCAGCCTATAGGCCTAGTCTCTCGGTCACATTTTCCTGTGTCCTGTAGAATGTCTGGCAGTCTCCTCTCTGAAGCAGGAACCTGAAGGACAATTTCATCTTATTTTGGCAAATTCAGTGGTCATTTTCCTATGGGGCCTGAATGTCCAGTTTATACAACATTTTATCAGCAGTCCAGGCAAGAGCAGTGTCTTGCCCAAATGACTATTTTTGCCAAGTAGAAGATAAACTCCATATAAAGTGTCTTCAAGGCCCATCTTTCTATTTGAAGTAGATTGGTGCTGCCAGGAGCAGATGTGTCTCACTGTCCTGAAAGTCTCAGTTTTTAAAACATTTTAAATGCCATGTTCTGTGGGTTTTTGAAATGTTTGAAGATTACCTACCTAATTGACATATATCTATGTATACCTAGAAACCTTAACTAGCATGACTATAAGTTTGATTACCATAGGTGACTAATTATTAATCTGTATTTCTTAATTATAGATTACAATTTTAAATGAGTTGCATACACATAATACCTTAAACAAGAATAGAAATATACATGCAGTATAACAAAAGTAACTTTAAATTTGTATCAATAAACTAAATTACATAGCAACATAAAACATTTTAAACAAGTTGTTGTTCTTTAAAAGTAGATTCAACAATCTACTCTTTTATCCTATCTATAATATCATCCCTTTTCTTCTTTAAAATGAGATTGTATTTATAATCAACCTGCTTTCAATAAAAATAAACATTTATAAACAATATTTTGGGAATTTGGGTGTAGCTTCTCATACTACTTCCTGGTGGTTGAGGGCACTGCAATCTTGTGGGGATCCTGAGAAAATTAAGAATTATGGTCAAGTCCTGACTGAAGTAGTCTGTGACGCTGTATTCTCTGAGCCAGTTGCCTTGAAGCTGTTCTGGATTTTGGATCATCTGGGCCATGGTGTCATCAGAGTCCTTTCAGGGGATCTTGGGTGATCAAACCATATTAGCTTGAAAGCAATCCATAAGTTCTCATCTTCTGTAGCAACAAAAGCAGAGCCTCCTTTCCAAAGCAACATAACCTTAGATCCAAGTTTTGAAGTCAAGATACCTTTAAAATATACATATTGGCATAACTGAATAGCCTTTTCAATCAAATGTCTTTCTGCAGTTAAAAATCCCAAAGAGAATATAATCCAGACTGTGTGTGTGATTTCCATCTTTACGTGGCTAATTTTTTATGTTACTTTTACTTTCTTTTTAAAGACTTTATTTTTTTAAAAACTATCTATTTCTTTATATTACTGTCTATATTCATTTTCTTCTCTCTTCCAAGTCTATGTGCACTTTTACACATAATGTAAACCATTTAGAGGTTTATTCCATCTGAATCTGCCTTATTGTGAATCTATTGCTTTAAACTTCAGCATGGCTAGGACTGAAATAGCAGCTTTGGCTGATGACTCCACCCACCATGGCTTCCCAATATGGCAGAAGTATTTACTGCCAGCTTTGGGATCCACGCTCAGCAGCGAGTCTGGGAAACAGTGGGTTTATGCTTCCATCCAGTAGTGTGTAGCCCAGAAATTTTTTTTTTGTATAGCAAAAGCTAAATACACCATGCAGTGTGCTGTGTGGCTTGCAGATGCCACTGTGTACTTCAGCAGGAATCTGCCATACTGCACTCAAGCCTTCATGCTGAGAAATGCCATGGTGTAGCTCAAGGCTTGCCAGAACGATATATTTAGGAAGCTGTTTTTAGCTCTATTTTAGAATCTTTTTTTAAAGCTTTCTCATGTTTTAGGTGGAAATTCTTGATCCATGTTGGGCAGCCCAATGTGGTTGGAAGTTTTCTCCAGTCCTGCCCAGGCTGTAGCCACTCAGAGCCAAATAGACACACAGAGGCTTATATGATTTTCAAACTACATGGCCTCATGGCTCAGGCTTCTCACTAGCTAGCTCTTACATCTTAAATTAACCCATTTCTATAAATCTATACTTTGTCATGTGGCTTATGGCTTCCCAGTATTTTTACATCTTACTTCTCCTGGTGGCAGCTAGCAGCATCACCTCAGCTCTGCCTTTCTCCTTCCCCTCTCTACTCGGATTTCCTGCCTACCTCTAAGCTGCCTTGCCATAGGGCAAACAGCTTTATTTCTCAACCAATCAGAGCAAGAAGACATATTCACAGCATACAGGAAGACATTCCCCATCATTTAATTGAGAATGATTGAACTATCATAAAGCAATACTATGTGATACAATCCAGTTATTGTTAATCTATGTACTAATAAAAAGGAATCAGTTACTAGTTGATGGGAGCAGCTATAATTAACTTTTTTTAGATTCTTAAGTAATAAATTATCTATATTTAATTGTTATGCTCGTGAAAGAATATTTTGGAGTAATGACTAATTTTCACAGTCTTCTATTGCTGTGAAGAGACACCATGATAATAACAACAATTATAAAGGAAACCACTTAATTGGGTATTGCTTATAGTTTCAGAGGTTTTCGTCTACTGTCATCATGGCAGGGAGCATGGCAGCCTGCAGGCAGACATGGTGATGGAGAAGGAGCTGAGAGTTCTACATCTGGATTTGTAGGCAACAGGAAGAAAGACACTGGGCCAAGGCTGTGTCATTGAACCCTCAAAGCCCACCACCAGTGACACACTTCCTCCAACAAGGCCACATCTACTACAAAGCCACACCTCCTAATCCTTTCAAATAGTCCAACTCTTGAATGACCAAGCATTCAAATCTATGAGCCTATGAGGGCCATTCTTATTCAAACCACAACACAATTTTTCTATAAGTTATTCATAAAGTATTATTCCATACATTTTTCTTAACAAAACAGACTTGGTGATATAAGAATAGTTGAGAATACTATCCAACTCATCATAAATCAGTTATGTACTAATGGTGTAGGTAGATTAGTAATCATATTCAAAGATTCATTATTTATTCATTTATTTTTCTTTATTAAGAAATTTTTTATTTATTTTACACACCAACCACAGATCTCTCTCTCTTCCCTCCTTCTGCTCCACCCCAGCCTCCCACGTCCTGCAACCTATTCCCTCATTCCCTCCTCCAAAAAGTAAGGCCTCCCATGGGATGTCAGAAATGCCTGGTACATTCAGTTGAGGGAGTTTCAAACCTCTCCCCCTAATCAAGGCTGTGCAAGGTGTTCCACCATGGGTAATGGGCTCCAAAAAGCCTGCTCTTGCACGAGGGATAGATACTGATCCTGCTACCAGGGGTCCACTTAAGCATATCAAGGTACACAACTGTCTCACTTATACAGAGGGCCTAGTCCAGTCCCATGGAGGCTCCAAAGTTGTTGGTCTGAAGTTCCTGAGTTCCCACTAGCTTGGTTCGGTTGTCTCTGTAGGTTTCATTATTGTGATCTTAACGCCCCTTAATCATTGAATCCTTTTTCTGTCTCTTCAACTGGACTCCTGGAGCTTGGCCTGGTGCTCGGCTGTGGATCTCCATTTGCTTCCATCAATAACTGGATGAAGGCTCTATGATGACAGTTAGGGTATTCACCGACATGATTACTGAGATAAGCCAGTGCAGGCACCACCTCCACTATTGCTAATAGTCTAATTTGGTATCATCCTTGTGGATTCCTGGAAACTTCTCTAGCACCCAATTTCTCCCTATCCCATGATGTCTCCCTCTATCATGGTATCTCTTTCATTGCTCATCCACTCCATCCCTGTTCCAGCTCCACCATCCCATTCCCTTATGTTCTTGTCCCTCATCCTCTAACCTCCATTTCCCCCCTCATATCCAGCTTACTCATGGAGATCTCATCTACTTCCCCTTCCCAGGGTGAACCATGTGTCCCTCTTTGGGTCTTGCTTGTTTCCTAGCTTCTCTGAAGCTGTGGGTTATAGTCTGGTTATCCTTTCTAATATCCACTTATGAGTGAGTACATACCATGTTTTCCTTCTGAATCTGGATTATCTCACTCAGGATGATATTTTCTAGTTCCATCCATTTGCCTGCAAATTTCATGATGTCATTGTATTTTACTGCTGAGTAGTATTCCATTGTACATACCACACTTTCTTCATGAATATTTCAGTTGAGAGGCATCTAGGTAGTTTCCAAGTTCTGACTATTAGGAATAATGCTGCTATGAACACGGTTGATGAAGAGTCCTTGTGGTATGATTGAGCATTCCTTGGGTATATGCCCAAGAGTGGTATCATTGGGTCTAGAGGTAGATTGATTCCCAATATTCTGAGAAACTTCCATACTGATTTCTGAAGTGATTGTACAAGTTTGCACTCCCACTAACAGTGAAGGAGTGTTCCCCTTGCTCCACATCCTCTCCAACATAAGCTGTCATCAATGTTTTTGTCTTAACCATTCTGATAGGTGTAAGATGGTATCTCAGAGTCATTTTGCTATGCATTTCCCTGATGATTAAGTATATTGAGCAATTCTTGAAATGTCTTTTGGGCATTTGAGATTCTTCTGTTGAGACTTCTCTGTTTATCTCTGCAGCTATTTTTTAATTGGATTGCTTGGTATTTTGATATCTAGTTTCTTGAGTTCTTTATATATTTTGGAGATCAGCCCTCTATCAAATGTGGAGTTGGTAAATATCTTTTCCCATTTTTAGGCTGTCGTTTTGTCCTTTGCCTTACAAAAGCTTCTCAGTTTCAGGAGATCTCATTTATTAATCATTGCTCTCAGTGTCCATGCTACTGTTGTTATATTTAGAAGTCGTCTCCTGTGCCAGTGCATTCAAGGCTACTTCCTACTTTCTCTTCTATTGGGTTCAGTGTAACTGGATTTATGTTGAAGTCTTTGATCCACTTGGATTTGAGTTTTGTGCATGGCAACAGATAGGGATCTATTTGCAACCTTCTTCATGTTGACATTCAGTTATACCAGCACCATTTGTTGAAGATGCTTTCTTTTTTCCATTGTACAGTTTTGGCTTTGTCAAAAATCACATGGTTCATAGGTGTGTGGGCTAATGTCAGGGTCTTCAGTTCAATTCCCTTGGTCCACATGTTAGTTTTTATGCCAACACCAAGCTCTTTTTATTACTATAGCTCTATAGTAGAGCTTGGAGTCAGGGATGGTGATGCCTCCAGAGGTTGCTTTATTTTATAGGATTTTTTTTAGCTAACCTGGGTTTTTTGTTTTTCCATATGAAGTGGAGTATTCTTCTTGTCAGGTCTTTGAAGAATTGTGTTGGGCTATTGATGGGGATTGCATTGAATTTGTAGATTGCTCTTGAGAAGATTGCCATTTTTACTATGTTAATCCTACCTATCCATGAGCATTTGAGATCTTCCCATTTTCTGATACCTTCTTCAATTTCCTTCTTCAGAGACTAAAGTTCTTGTCATACAGATCTTTCACTTGCTTAGTTAGAGTTACTCCAATGTATTTTATATTATTTATGGCTGTTGTGAATGGGTAATGTTTCTCTGATTTCTTTATCAGCCTGTTTATCATTTGTATAATGTAAGGCTACTGATGTTTTTGTGTTAATCTTGTATCCTGCCACATAACTGAAGGTGTTTATCAGCTGTAGGAGCTTCCTGGTAGAATTTTTGTAGTCACTTATGTATACTGTCATATCATCTGCAAATAGTTAAAGTTTGACTTCTTCCTTTCCCATTTTTCTCTCTTTAATCTCTTTTGTCTTGCCTTATTACTCTAGCTAGGACTTCGAGTACTATATTGAATAGATATGGGAGGAATGGACAGACTTGTCTTGTTCCTGGTTTTAGTGGAATCAATTTCAGTTTCTTTCAGTTTAATATGATGTTGGCTGTCAGCTTGTTGTAAATTACCTTTGCTATGTTAGGTATGTTCCTTGTATTTCTGATCTCTCCAAAACCTTTATCACGAAGGGGTGTTGGATTTTGTCGAAGACTTTTTCAGCATCTGGTGAGATTATCGTGATTTTTTTTCAGTTTGTTTATATTGTGCATTACATTGACAGATTTTGTATGTTGAATTGTCCTTGGAGCTCTGTGATGAAGCAAACTTGACCCTGGTGGATAATTTTTTGATATGTTCTTGAATTTGTTTTTCCAGTATCTTATTGAGTATTTTTGCATCAGTGTTCATGAGGGAGATTGGTCTGTAATTCTCTTTCTTTGTTGCATCTTTGTGTGGTTTGGATATCAGGCTAACTGTAGCCTCATGAAAAGAGTTTGGAAATGTTCCTTCTGTTTCTATTTTTGGAACAATTTGAAAAGTATTGGTATTAGCTCTTCTTCGAAATTCTTGTAGAATTTCACACTGAAACAATCTAGTCCTGTGATTTTTCTGGTTAGGGGACTTTTAATGACTGTTTATATTTCCTTAGAGGTTATAGGTCTATTAAAATTGTTTGTCTGGTGTTGATTTAATTTTGGTATTGGTGCATATCCAGAAAAATATCCATTTCTTTTGAATTTTCCAATTTTGTAGAGTACGGGTTTTTAAAATGACCTAATGATTCTCTGGATTTCCTCATTGTCTGCTGTTATGTCTTCCTTTTCATTTTTGATTTAGTTAATTTGTATGTTCTCTTTATGCCTTTTGGTTAGTTTGGATAAGGGTTTGCCTATCTTGTTGATTTTCTCAAAAAATCAACTGTTTCATTGATTCTTTGTTTTGTTCTCTTTGTTTCTATTTTATTAATTTCAGCCCTCAATTTGATTATTTCTGTGTGACATAATTTATTCCTCCTTTGTGAATTTTCTTCTTTTTGTTCTAGAGCTTTCAGGTGTGCTGTTAAGTCGCTAGTGTGAGACTTCTACAACTTCTTTATGTGGGCATTTAGTGCTATGAACTTTCCTCTTAGCAGTGCTTTCATAGTGTCCCATAAGTTTGGGTTTGTTGTACATTCATTTTCATTGAATTCTTGGAAGTCGTTAATTTCTTTCTTCATTTCTTCCTTGACCAACTGGTGTAGTGGGCAGCAGTTCCAGCAATGACCTGGAAGCATAGCCTTACTGAGGCTTCCGGTAACTGCCATGCCTACCTCGGACCTCCCCCCGGGGGCGGAGCCGAGAGTGGAGCCGTTAAGAATGAGGAGCTGTTAAGAAAACAGTCAGTCCATGCCGGGGCTCTTGGTTCCTGGATCACAGACATTGGAGGGTGGACTAAGCAGCGTTCTCCAGAGAACACCGCTGGACTGCACCTCACCTCTCCTGGACCCTGTGACCAACCCCTTTACTTACTGTAAGTTGCCCTAAATCCCTAAATAAACCTTCAGTTAACTACGTGGAGTTGCCTTAATAATTTTCCCCCAATAAACAGGTGATTCAGTTGAGCATTATTCAGTTTCCATGAGAATTATAGGCTTTCTTTAATGTTTGGTTTTGTTGATGTCTGAATTTAAGCCATGCTCGTTTGATAAAATACACGGGGGATATATTCCAATTTGTTTTTTTCTGTTAGATTTTCTTTGTGACCGAGTATGTGATCAATTTTAGAGAAGGTTCTCTGGGGTGCTGAGAAGAAGGTATATTTTTTTGTTTGTTAGGATAGAATGTTCTGTACATGTCTATTAAGTCTATTTCAGTCATAACATGTTAGATCCTTTATTTCTCTGTTAAGTTTCTGTCTAGCAGACCTATTCATTGGTGAGAGTGGGTTGTTGAAGTCTCCCACTGTTAGTGTGTGGGTTTTGATGTGAGATTTAAGCTTTAGTATTCTTTCCTTTACAAATATGGGTGCCTTTGTATTTGGGGCATAAATGTTCAAAATTTCCACTTCATCTTAGTGGATTTTTCCATGCAATATCCTTCCTGATCTTTCTTTATTGATTTTAGTTTGAAGTCTATTTATTAGATATTAGGATATCTACACCAACTTGCTTCTTAAGTCCATTTGATTGGAAAGTCTTTTCACAAACTTTTACTCTGAGGTAGTGTCTATCTTAGAAGTTGATGTGTGTTTTTGTATAGAACAGAAAGATGGATCTTGTTTTCTTATCCATTCTGTTAGCCTGTGTCTTTTTTAAGGCAAATCGAGTCCATTGATATTAAGGGATATTAATGACTAGTGATTGTTAATTCTTGTTATTTTTTGGTGGTAGTTTGTGTGTATTTCGCTGCTTTTGGATTTACTGCTGTGGGGTTATCTAACGCCTGTGTTTTCATGGGTGCATCTAACTTCCTTCGATTGGAGTTTTTCTTCTAATACTTTGTTTAGGGCTGAATTTGTAGATAGTTATTGTTTAAGCCTATTTTTGTCTGTTTTGTACTCCATGTATAATGATTGAAAGTTTTGCTGGATATAGTAGTCTGGACTGGCATCTGCAGACTCTTAGTGTCTGTATAATGTCTGTCCAGGACTTTCTGGCTTTCAGATTCTCTATTGATATGTTGGGTGTTATTCTGATGGATCTGCCTTCATAAGTCCCTTAGGCTTTTCTTTTGCTGCTCTTAATATTCTGTCTTTATTCTGTGTTTAGTGGTTTGATTATTATTTGGCAAGGTGACTTTTTTGGGTGGCTCTACTATATTTGATGTTTTGTAAGATTTTATCTTCATAGGTATTTCTTTAAGTTGGAAAAATTTTCTTCTCTGATTTTGTTGAATGCATTTTCCTGTGCCTTTGAGTTGGTATTCTTCTCCTTCTTCTAAATTTATTATTCTTAGGTTTGACTTTTTCATGGTGTCCCAGATTTCCTGGACGTTTTGTGTTTGTCTTTTTTTGGCTTTAATGTTTTCTTTGACTGATGAATCTATTTCCTCTATTGTATCCTCCATGCCAGAGATCAAATTGGTAAATACCCTAACTGTCATCACAGGATTTTCTCCAGTGACTGATAGAAGCAGATGCAGAGATCCACAGCCAGACACCAAGCAGAGCTCCAGGAGTCCAGTTGGGGAGAGAGAAGAGGGATTCTATGAGCAAGTGCATCCAGATCATGATAGGGAAACCTGCAGAGATGACCAAATTAAATTAGTAGGAACTCATGAAAATAGCATCAATGGCTATGGAGCCTGCATGGGAGTGGGCTGAGCCCTCTGGATGAAGAGACAGTTGTGTAGCTTGATCTGTTTGGGGGTCCCCCTGGCAGTGGGATCAGAATCCATCCCTAGTGCCTTAGCAGGCTTCCTGGAGCACACTACCTATGATGGAACACCTCTTGCAGCCTTGAGTCAGGGAGAGGGGCCTGAATTTGCCTCTACTGGATTGCCTTTATTGGAAGCCTGGCCTGGCCTTCTTGTGGGGGGTAGTTGGGGGGATTTGAGAGCAGGAGGCTGGGAAGCAGGAGGAGAGAAGAGAGGGATCTTTAATTGGTGTGTAAAATGAATGGAAAAAATTTCTTAATAAAAAACATTACAAGCAGATAGAATGATTGCAAAGAATGTCAAATTAATGTAAATCAAACTGAATACTGATGAGAATAATAAACTACACTAGCACAAATATGTATGTTTTTAAAGTATTATTAATTAAAGCACTAAACAGAAATAATAGCCTTTATTACTAGCAGGAAAGATTTTCATCACTACTGCTCTCAATTTAAAGAAAGTTTCCTAAACAAAATTCCTACTCGCACTTTCATCAGAAAGAACAAACATATAGTATCTGTAGGATCTCTGAATAGATATTAAAACATGCACTCAATGTTAGTTTGCTTCTTTGTCATAACTCAAATATCTTGTAATTTAAATTCTATACCATATCTTTATTTCTCAATAATTGTATTATTTTAATTTTATGAGAAACAACATTTGTTCAAGTTTCAAAATACGCAAATAAGTAAAGAAACAAAGAAGAAGTGCTTCAAAGGTGGTTCCACAATTAAAAGCATGTACTACAATGACAGAGGACTCAAGTACAGCTCACAGTAACTACATCAGACTGCTCAAAAATGCCAGTAACTCCAGCTCCAGAGTATCTGCCACCTCTCGTTTCCAAGTAAACCTACACTCACATGTGAAAATGCACATAAGGGCACACACATATACACACAATTAAAAATAAAACAAAACTTAAAAAAAATAGCATATACATACATATTTATGTGCAGGGCTATATTTATACATTGCATGCATATCAAGAATTTTTGAACACTTAGTCCTATTTTGAGTATGTAACCAAACAATATCTTTATTAATATAAGCAAATTGAACCAAGTTCAACATCTGCAAATGTTTATGAACATTCTCTATGCAAACTACTATGCTACATGCTTAAACCAAAAAGAATTATAATCCTCTCCCTATTAATTTTTCCTCATGAATGAAAGCCAGAATTTAGAGCTTTCAGAGTACATAGAGTGACTTCTTGATAGTCAAACTAAGTAAATATTTTTACATAGATTGTGTAACAATGAAAAACTTAATATTGCCTATAATTCTTAACATCTTTTGCATGTTCAATGTTCAAGATATTTATATTTTCAGATCTATAATTTCCTGCCAAGGTTAGAGTTCCCAGATGCAAGTTTAAGTCGCAACATCCTACTGGGCAGAGAACAGACTCTTTGCTGCTTGTTGTGGCCCATGGATCACCTTAAACAATATGGTGTTAATGAAATGGGCAAAATTCTCCACCTCTAACAGTTTTTTTAGAAATTTCTATTAAATGTAGAGTGACATTCATTTCAACCAAGACAAAACTATTATGAGCTATTTTTCATGGTTATTTTTTATTGAAATGCAGCATAAACCAAACTTGTGCACTTATGAAATATAAGTGTCTTCTTTTCTATTAAATTTGTTTATTGAAAGTCATTGATAATATATTTGTTTGCATATGCTACTCTAAGCTTAGTAGGGTACATAATGCTAGAGAAATAGCCAGAGCAATTTGATATTAAAAATACATTCTTGATACATTAAAGTTAAAATCAAAGCACAAAAATAAAAGTAAAAATAATTATCCTAATATTCTTACTAAATTTATTAAAATTTAGAACTAACTCATCATATAAAAAGATTAATTTTGGAAATTAATATACTTTCATCACTTATTTCTATAGTGTGAGCATCTGATTCCTTTAAAACAAAGCTGTAACTTTCAGTGCATGACAACACAACACCACTTCACTTTATTGTTAGCTTTGTTTAACTTCCATTTTAAAAAAGAGATGATACCTCTGAAGCTAGACCCCCCCCCTCTGTTAGGTAGCAAACATCAACTAATTGAGCATTGCATATTTTTATTCTTTACAGGTGTGGAACTTTTCATCTAGCAATCAGACAAAGTATGGATAACACATATCTTGAGAATTGTGAATATTTCTCATTTTGTCTTCTTTACCATATGCCCCAAATGTGAAATTTCTACAAGACTAACAGCAAAAAGGAATGGACAACACTTGTTGCAAAATGTCATCTGAGGTTCCTTGAAGTGATCACCTTCACTCTTTTGCATTATTTGAGCAAGCATTACCTATTTATTAAGCTGAGATATGTTGAACTAAGATATTCTCATGTTTTCCCCAAGAACGTAACACAAATGCAGCACCCTTTTCCTGAAAGCCTTTAAATAATACCCCTTTGTTGAAAATAATCAGTGAGAAACCAATGAAATGCATAGCATTACTTTGATCTAAAATATAAAAATGTAAAAAAACAAGAAGACATGCTTAATCATGCATGTTCTAGTTATGCTGTCATGTATGCATATTTCTCAATTTGTGAAATTAGTCTAGTGACTCCAAAAAGCAATAATTCTCTAACAAAGAGAGAGTTGTCATGTTTCAATTACAAAAACAACTAATTTAAAAAGCCAGATATTTTTACTTAATTTTTATACTAAATATAATACAATGGATATGGTTTCAATAGAAATGAATGTGCAATAAGTATAAATATTGTCACCATTTCTGGCTTTATTCCCACAAGTAATTCTTCTTCATAGTTTACATGTATTATTGCAGAAAAATCGTGTCATTATATGTTCAGTATAGAGTCATGTTGTATATGGATATTCATATTTACACAAATGTGATAGTTCTGTCCTTTTGCACATCTTGCTTTTATGGGTTCTGTAATATAAAACATTTTTAAATTTTCATTATAGATATATATATACTTACGAGAAACATTATGCTAATGATATATGCTACATGATATTATATAAAGAGACTATATGTGTAAAATGTTTAGCCAAGACTGCAACTGCTCCCTGAGACAGAGCCGGCCAGCACTGATTGGGACCAAGAGGTGAGTCTCTATCCCCCTAGCCAAACACCCCAGGGCCTCTCGGCTCTGGGCCCAGGGCCTTAGCCCTGTGCCCCCATACCACCACCCATTGCAGTACCAGTTTCCGGCCAGTAGGCAGGTCTCCTGCAGACAGCTTAGACTACCACCATCTTCCATCAAATCCTGTAACCCTGAAACACCACCTCCCACAAACTCCACCCACTTGGAGACTGCAACTGCTCCCTGAGTCAGAGCCTGCCAGTGATGATTGGGACCAAGAGAACCCATAAGCACTCATTGCACCAAGAGTCCT
>LZPO01108021.1:147710-158916 GCA_001675575.1 Neotoma lepida | reverse complement strand
GAGCCCCAGGAGTCCAGTTGTGAGAGAGGAAAAATTGTATGAGCAAGGTACAAGGAGAACATGACTGGAAAATGTACTGAGATGGCCAGCCAAACTAGTGGAAAAGCATGAACTGTGGACCAATAGCAGTGGAGTCCCCATGGTGCTGGACTGAGCCCTCTGGATACTCGAGACAGTGTATTAGTGTGAACTGTTTAGGGGGTGCACAGGTGGTGGTATCAGGATCTATCCCTAGTGCGTGAGCTGGGTTTTTTTTGGAGTGCAATGCCTATGGTGGGACACCTGGTGCAGCCTAGGCACAGGGAGGAGGGTCTTGGACCTGCCTCGAGTGAAGTACCAGGCTCTGGGGACTTTCCATGTGAGACCTTGTGTTGGAGGAGGTGAGATTGGGTGTGGGTGGGTTCAGGGGCAAGGCTGGGGAGTGGGAGGAGGGAGGAGAGGAGGTTCTGTGGTTTGTATTTAAAATAAGAAAATCTTTTAATATAAAAATATTTAGCCAATATTGTAATGAGATACAGTTTGTTTCCAGTTTTTATTTCTACAAATAATACTTCAATAAACATGAAGTTTTTATATAATTAAACATATAATTAAACATTAAATATATAATGTAAAGGAATAACAAATTTCTGATAAACATGATGTCAAATTTTCACTTAATTTGTACCATTATTTCCACTGCTGCAACAGGAATAAAAATGACTTTGGAAATGCATTTTCTTAGAATAAATGGTTAAGGATTCCATTCTCAGCACCTACATGGAGACTCACAACCATGTGTAACTATAGTTCTAGGCATTTGAGGCGTCTTCTGAACTCCTCAGTCCCTTCATGCACATACATATACGAAACACACACATATAAACTTAAAAATAATGAATAAATTTTTTAAATGGAAGTGTAGTTAAATCTATTTCTTAAACTCAAAAATTTAAGGTATTTTGATATGATCTTCAGGACATAAAACAAAAGAAGAAACAATTTTTCAAGTATATCTACTGAATTTGCTAAGAATTGTGATAGTTTGTCATATTATAAATAAGACTCATTTTCAATTTGCACCACCACCCCAGACTATATATAAGGAATCTGCCTTCCAAACTGCTAGAGGTGAGAATGGAAATTCCTCTCCTGTTAAGTCCCAGTCAGTGATCTTCCTTCAAGGAACAGGGCAGCAGGGTTTTGCATCTTTATGACATGCTGCAGAGAATAAGTTCTAGGCAACTGAAAAATAAAATGAATGTTTTGAGCATCCTGTAATTCAAAGACAGAAAGTCTACTTTTTATTTAGCAGTGCTCCTAACTACCCTTTGTGGAGGTTCAATGAAATGAGAAATAAGTCAAAAAATCCCCAAACTACCTCCCACCAGGCAGTACCCACTGGGAAGAAATATTATGGAATTTCAGAGTTGTAAGGAAGAACAATATGTTTATGTAAATAGTTCAATTTGTTACCAAACAAACACATATTGTTTTACTAATATGCCCAGTAATGTGAGAAACACTGAGAGGTTCTACAAGACAGTAAATTTGATGTCTACTTTCCACATCCTCCAAAATTATGAGAAATAGAAGAACACATGTTCTATGCATTGAAAATTAAATGAGCAAAAGCAAGAGGGAAAATGTCCATAAAAGATGTAGAGTTTTACATTTGGTAAACCTCAGAGTTACGTGTGTGTGTGTGTGTGTGTGTGTGTGTGTGTGTTCATAACTGTATAGTTCCCAACTTTATTGAAAGATCTGAAAGAAAAATTTTTAAAATTAACAGCAAAAATCACCCACCATTGTTTTTCCCCTTCTGAAACTATAGAAACTAAAAGCTGGCACCCAAACCTAAGCACCCAAATTCTTCAATAAGAATCCTGTATCAAAACAAAACAAAACAAAAATAGTTTTTAAAAAGTAAAGTAAAGCCCAGTAGATGGCTCAGTAGAAGTGGAAGCTTCTCACCAAGTCTGAGGACCTGAGATTGATCCCTTGAATTCACATTTTGGAAGGAGAGAAGCAGCGCTTATAAGTTGTCCTCTGACCTCCATGCACATTCCCACTAACAAACAAATCCATCTAACAATTGAAAACAAATACATTCCTTAATAAACAAAATACTAGGAGTAACATTCCATGAATTCCTTTGGTTTTTGAGAGGGTCTTGTTACGGATTATTGTCTGGCTTCAATGAACTCATTGTCCCCTGATTCAGTCTTCTTCCTATTAGAAAGAAATTTTATGCTAGAAGATTGTTTTATAAGAAATACTGCAGGAAATCTTTGGCTCAATAAAAATTATCATATACAGTAATTTAATTTACATACAAAACCAACAAAAGAGCCAGTAAAGTTAATTATGTAATTATAAAAGTAGTCAAAGCACATCACTCCATTTATGCACAGTGTATTGCTGAATCCATAATACATACAAATATAATATATTTACCAATAATAACAGGGTGGCAATGAGTATGCAAAATCTATATTGAGTTAATGGAATTACACAAGACATTAACTCTAATGCACAAGAAACATGAAAGAAACAAAGATGAAAAATAGAATGTAAATGTAACAAAAGCTATGAGTTGTTCTTTTTTCTTCTCTTTGTGTATCTTTAAAAGCCATAAAAGTTACATTAAATCATTGTAAG
Organism: Neotoma lepida; assembly: GCA_001675575.1. Taxonomy (NCBI): domain Eukaryota; kingdom Metazoa; phylum Chordata; class Mammalia; order Rodentia; family Cricetidae; genus Neotoma; species Neotoma lepida. The sequence continues at coordinate 156,276 of LZPO01108021.1, read as the reverse complement.
AATGAATCATAATATTATTGCTTATCCTATATGAAGATATAATGCTTTACAATAAGAACACAAACATGGGGAAAGGAAGGCAATTTTGATGCAATATTGTTTCTTTATATAACATGAATTAATACAAATATAGAGTATTCTAAGTTAAATATAGTAAAACAGAGAATTAACATAAAAATGCAAAAACACCCTGAGAAATCATTAAAACAATCAAAATGCCACATTAGAGAATATTAATTAATATTAATTCAATTTAATAAAACAATATAAAAGAGAAAGAGAGAGAAAAGGCTATGATGCATATTTTAACAAACAAAGTTGACATGTAAATCCAATAATAATAATAGTATCCTATTTAAAGAGAATACATACTCCAATCAGAAGATGTCATTGTCAGGTTTCATTTTACAAATGGTTTTACATACATTTTTTTAGGACATCCATTTTATTTAGGTCAAAAACAAAAAAAATATTTGAATGTAAATGGTTAAAAAAAGTCATACCTAAATGTTGTAGTTATAATTTCTAAAAATATTCACATAGCATTACAAAATGTTGGCAAAAGAAGTGGAGATATCTATTAATCAGTTTTTCAAAAATACAAGCCAATGATGAAGATAGATTTACTGAGAAGGTAAAATAGATTAATCAAAAATTAAAATAATAAAAGGGAAAATTAATCCATTCAATAAGACCTGACAATTAAAATACAAATGTCTGCTAGTTCCTTTTGGTTAAACATGTTCTTCAAGCATTCTGTTCCTTTGATGGTTTTCTGTCCAGTTGTCATATGAACAATTGAATCATTTCTGTAAGGAGCAGAAAAGAAATTCTTTTCAAATATACCTGGGTGGTTTTCAAAAGTGAACCAAAGTATATCACAAAAAGCACGATTCAACAGGTTTAAAATGTCTAAAGTAATACAAAGAATGTTCTATGGCAATAATAGAATGAATATTTGCAACCAGGATAAGGAATAAGTAAAGAAGACCAAGACAAGGAAAAATTTATAAATAAGTTTTAAAATGTGAAAATTTCTTTTAAACACCCATAAACTTTCAAATAACAAATGGATAAAAGAGAAATTAATAAATACTTAGATGTGAATACAAATGAAGATGCAACATGTAATACTTATTGATGCAGTTAAAACACAATTCAAACGGAGTACATCTTGCATTTAAAAAGCTAATTAGTCACTGTATTAGATATTTACTCTGTTTCTGTGATAACCACCATGAGTAAAAGCTAATTTAGGAAATATAAGTTTAATTTGGTTTATAGTTCAATGGAGATAAAGTTCATCATGGCAAGGAAGATGAGTCATGGTGACACATTTTTCAGTCACACACAGGAAGCATCGAGAACAGGAGACAGGGTGAAGTTATATATACAATCAAAATTCATCCCTAGTTATGCAATTCCTCCCACAAGGATGCACCTGCTGAAGGTTCCAAAACCTTTCAAAACAGCACCCCAAACTGGGAACCAAGTACTCAAATACATGAGCCTATGAGGGCCATTTCTCATTCAAACAACCGATTACCAAAGTTTCTGTATAGGAACATTAGAAAATTCATGGAAGAGCAGTAGCCTAAAATCAAGCAGGTGAAAGTAAATGATAAGAGCAATAAATCACTGAATATTAAGAACAAGAATGTTAGAGATGATTTATCAAAATCTCAAAAATTTAACTAGATGACAAAAACAAGAGTAGTGAATTACTGCATCAAAGAAATACAAAGTTATACAAAATTTAAATGTAAGGAATTAAACAGGACTATTATGAACTATTCATTGCAATACATTAGAAAGCTTAGGTAGAATTATTTACTTACATCTGGAAAGCTGAGACCTTGATGACATCATTGGTAAATGGCACAAAACATAGAAAAATATAATAATACCATATCTTTACAACGCCTTCCAAAATAGAACATGGAACAATATACATGACTCATATAGTATGTCTAGGATGACATACATACTAAAATCAAAGGCACCACAGAAAATCAAAGGACATACGACTTACAAATATAAACACAGTTTTCAATAGAATACTACAAAACTGAATCTAGTGCTATAAGAAAGGGATGATAATAAAACCAAATAGCATTAATCTCAGCAACACAGGTATTACTCAATGCCTGAAAACCAACTAACATCTAGACACTAAGGAGGTGTGGAAATAAGAATGACCTCACTTACCACAACTACTAGTGATTCAGCAAAATATTTGTTTCTCTTGATACTGAGATAATTTAAATCTAAATACTACTTTCAAAGGAATTACTTTCAATCCACTAGGAAACAAAATGATTTGATTGGACTAGAAATTAACACTGCCATTCAGCTACATTGGAGACTCTGTGAGTATAAATCAGCAATCAGAGAAGAAATACACTGTGCTAAGTGCAGTAAGCCTGATTAATAAGAGGGTAATTAAGGCAAAATTGGACAATGAAGGTAATGAAAAGACTATGTAGAATGCAGGAGACTCCTTAAGGCACCTTGAATAGCACCATGACCTGACTTAGTCAATAGAAAGCTATAATCAGTTTAGGCAGGGTTAGTAAGGTCTTAAATACACTGTAAATAAAAGTTTGGGCATTAGATATTATGAATGAGCCATATGTAACCAACATGTTTGCTGATGTATATGGGAGTGTTGACTGTTTACAGAAAAAAGGTAGTTTGAAATAACTATTTCAATCATATGAACAGTAGCAAATAATGATGGGTATTTCTCTCATATTTTGTATTTGAGCTAATGTTCATGTATATGTTATATGTTTATTTTCCTATTTTATGTTATTATATAGCCATAAAATATGGCGACTTTATATTATAGTATTTAAATATTGGTAATTTTAATCTGTTGCTTTAAGGCACAGTATACCAAGAAGAGCAAACTATTTCTCTCTGGAAAGAGAAAAGTTGATCAATGCCTGTTAGTATAGAGTACTTGTGTCCTGCAAGTTGGAAGTTGGACTTTATCATTGGTATTATTTGGAAGTTAAGTATGGGTTCAGTATATATACAATAAGTTGACAAGGAGTGGATGATAATGATTCAGTAATGTTATTCAATTCAGCTAGACAATAATGCCCAGAAATATAGTGAAATGATTCTAGATTTGTCAGTGAAGAAAACTTTTGGATATGTTTAACATTTGTGATCAATTGACTTTACAGAATACTAGTGTCAGTAGGAGGGTTCCTTTACACCATTCAAAGACTGTAAGGGAGAAGTCTGAGATATTCTACAGTCCAAGATTCTAACAAAAATTCTAAATTTCTGGTGTCTTTTTTTAACTCATTTTAAGGAAATCTTAGAGATTGCACGATCAAATTTAATGTTAAATTCTATACTGCTGGAATGGCTTATGTATTTCATATTGCTGTCATTCATTGCTATTTTAGATAATTGTTAAAAGTCTACCTTTTCAAAATTTTTTCTGAAGAACTCTGATAGGTTATTATTATTTTAAAAGCATAATTTATGTTATGTATAGCAACACAATGTAAATATTAAGTGTCACTACAATAGAATGATTTAATGTATTTTTTAAACATAATAAAAGGTGAAAATTTTCAGTTTACACAACCCCTCCTCACACACACAAAAACATCATTTACAATCACTTTCTTTAAATAATTCAGTGTGACAAATGTATTCAGTGATTAGTCTTACATAATTCCTTAATTTAAAACCTGAAATACGGGGGCTGGAGAGATGGCTCAGTGGTTAAGAGCACCGACTGCTCTTTCAGAGGACCTGGGTTTGATTCCCAGCACCCTCATGGCAGCTAACAACTGTCTATAACTCCAAGATCTGAAAAGAAAAAAAAACCCTGAAATACTTAAAATACTAAAGAAAACAATGGGAAATGCTTTTCAAGATATTGGGGTAGGCAAGAATTTTCTCAACAGAACTCCAGTGGCACAGGAGCTAGAACCATGAAATACAAGGTGGGGCTGCATAAACTTAAGAATTTCTGCACAGCAGAAAAAATTATCAACAGAGCAAACAGACGGCACACAAACTGGGAGAAAACTTTACCAGCTATACTTCACATAAAGGATAATATTCAGAATTAAAAATTAATGCAAAATTAAACACCAAATAAGGACAACTGCCAAACAGCAAATGCCCTGTGAAATTAACAATTTTAAAAAGAAGAAACATAAATTGTCAATAGCTATTTTTAAATTGTTCCAAATTTCTAGTTATCTGGCATATGCAAATAAAAACTAATTTCAAGTACCATCTCACCACTTTCAGAATGGCTATCATCAAGAAATTTAATAACCAATGTTGGAGATAATGGGGAAAGAAAACTTCTTATTGCCTGTGAATGGAAGTCAAAAATAATACATCCATTAAGAAATAAGTTTGAAGATTCAACAAAAACTTAAAATATAAAACTACCATGTGACACAGTTGTACCACTCCTGGGTATATACCCAAAGGACACTATTTCCTAAAATAGACATATGCTCTTCCACGTTCATTGCTGCTCTTTTTCTCGGCAGTAAGAGCATGGAAATCACTTACGTGTCCATTGAGTGAGGAATGTTTAATAAAAGTGTGGTACATATGCACAATAGTATTTTATCCAGCTATAAAGAAAAATTATGAAATTTCCCAGAATGTAGGTAGAACTTTTAATATTGGTTTTGAGTAATGTAACCCAGATCGAAAAATAAAGGCACTATGCAGTCTTTCTCATATGTTGGTGCTATCTTTGAATCTTTAGATATGTGTGTCTAAATTGTATTGCCATAGCAGCTGGGAATTTAACAAGGAACTATGAGGCAGGTGAAGATTTCAAGGAAAATGGGATAGAACTTCTCACACATTTTTAAGTCAGAAGTCTTTACCCTGCATTGATAATTCAGGATTTTTGTTCTAATTATGTTTTGCAATGATATTTGTTCATAAAATGCAAATTTTCTAATACTGTATAGTTACTATATGAACATTTAATTGGTGTCATATGAGGCTCAATACAGTTATTAACAATATTTGGTTAAAAGTGATAGTATTTGAAGAAAACAAATTATTTTTCTAGAAAAACTGTAGATATTTAAATTAATAAGGAAACTCACTGACATCTATGTATTATAGAAGTTAAAGTAGAGGTTGAAGTAGCAACAACATTTTGTCCGATATACAGATTATATAATTGTATTGTTCAGCTTCTTGTCTGTAAAAAATACCAGAGACAGTCAGCTTCTGCAGAGAAAGTATGTGCTTTACTTCTTGAATTTGGAAATTCCAGTCTGTGATAATTGGTTCCATTGTATGTGTTCAAGTAGTACATCAATTCAGGTAGTACAACATTTATGTTTTAAGAACACATAAATTTGAAAGGTAAAAATGGTCAGGAGTTATAGGAGGAATTGGAAGGAAGGAATGGGGATGATTTTATCAAAGCACATTTTATGTAGGTATGAAATTCTCAAACATTAAAAGCAAAAGCAAGAGTGAAAACAAATTTTGTCCCTCATGTTAGTTACAAATAATCAGTATTTTGCTATCACATATTTTCCTTTTTGTGGATTTTTTCATAGATTCTTATTACAAGATTAAGAAAATTTCAATCCATTCCTAGTTTGTTGAATCTTTTTACCATAAGTGGCTACTGAATTTCATCATTATCATAAGTAGTAGCAGCTGTCCACTTGACACAAACAGAGTCACTTGGGAAAAGGGAATGTCAACTGAAGTATCACCCAAATTTGTGGCCACTCTGAGAGGTATTTTCCTAATTGCTAATTGATAGGGCAGAGCCCATCTCGCTGTTGGCCATGCCACTCCTAGGCAAATGGACCTGAGTTTTATAACAAAGGTAGCTGAGCAAACCACAGGATCAAGCCAGTAAGCAGTGTTACTCCATGGTCCTTGCTTCTACTCCTGCCTTGAATTCCTACCCTGTATTCTCTTGATTACCCTTTGTAACCTGTAGGCCAAATAAACCTTTCTTCCCCAAGTTGATTTTGTTCACAGTATTTACCATAGTAGCATAAAACAAACCAGAACAGATTTCCCCTTAAGATTTTAAGATGAAATTGTTTACTTTTTCAGTTTTTTTTATTCTACAAATATGTCATTTTGCATCGATTTTCTAATGTTTATATCCTCCAAGGATTCTACTTCCTTTATGACCTTCTGAGCCATTTTTCATCACCGTAATTGTGGTATTCAAGTTTTCAACCGTGATTGTTGTTTTCTTTCTATTCATGTTAATTTTTGCTTAATATACATTGGGCTCTGTTTTTGAAAGATTGAAGATCTACAATTGTTGTATCATACAGATGGGCTTGCCACTTTTTTCCCAACAGTATGTCTAATAGCAATTTTCTTCTTACATATTTTTGTTGACTGATATTTATATTTATAAAGCTATTTCCACATCCTTTGACTACTGTTTTCATTCATATTCTTTTCTATTCTGTACTTCAACCTATCTCCATCTTAGAGGTCAATGTACATCTCTATGTACTGCTTTAAATGAGAATGTGACTCATAGGCTCAGGTGTTTGAACATACTCAGTCCTTAGTTAATGAAGCATTCTGGGAAGGATTAGGAAGCATGGCCTTGATTGAAGAAGTATGTCGCTGGGGGTAGGCATTGAGGTTTCAAAAGTCCTGGGACATTCCTAGTATGTCTCTGCTTCCTGTTTGTGATTTGAGATGTGAGCCCTCAGCTCTCAGCTTCTAGCTGCAGTTGCCATGCCTGCCTGCTGTCATACTTCCCCTCTATGATAATGATGGACTCTTATTCTTCTAGAACCATAGTAAGCCCCAAAGAAACTCTTCCCTCTGTAAGAGGCATTTGATCAGATCTTTATCACAGCAATAAAAAAGTAACTAAGACAGTGTCATGTATTTTTTTTTCCTTGTATTTGTTCTCTGAGAGTTTCTTTTATTCATTTATTTGTTTGTTTATTTTTATTTAATCTTCTCTCATATATTACATTCTGACTGCATTTCTCCTCCCTACTCCTCACCTAGTCCCTCTCTCTCACCTCTTTCACTAGATACACCCTTTCTCCATTTCCCTTCAGAAAAATGCAGGCCTCCCAGGGATATCAACCAAACATTGCATAACTAATTACAATAAGATTAGGTGCATGCCCTCATATCAAGGCTGGACAGTAAGAGGAACCAGGAGGAAGAAAAAGGTCATAAAAGCATGCAAAAGAGTCACAGACAGCCTTTGCTCCCACTCTTAAGAGTTCCACAAGGACACTAAGCTACACAACCATAACAAATATGCAGAGGACCTAGGACAGACCTATACGGGCTCCCTGATTTCAATTCAGTCTCTGTTAGCCCCTATGAGCCCTGCTTAGTTGCTTATATTGGCTGTGTTCTTGTGATGTCCTTGACCCCTCTGCTTCCTACAATTCTTCCTCCCCATCTTTCACAGGATTCCCTGAGCTTGACCTAATGTTCAGCTGTGGGAATGTGCATCTGCTCCTATCACTAGCTGGATGAAGCCTTTCTGATGACAATTACGCTAAGCTATTGTCTATTAGCATAGCAGAATATCATTAGGGATCATTTCATTGACTTTTTTTTTCTTTTTTGCCAGTAGTTTTTTATTCTATCCTAGGTGTCTGGTTCCTGGCCATCCAGGCAGTGTAAGGAGTGGTCTCCTTCTCATAGCATGAGTCTTAACTTGGACCAGTCATTAGTTGACCACTCTCACAAGTTCTGTGCCACCTTTATCCTAGTATGTATTGCAGTCAGGACAAATTGTAGATCAAAGGTTTTATGGTAGGATTGTGAGTCAGTCCCTCTATTTGAAGCCTTGCTTAGTTGCAGTAGATGGCTAGTTTAGGGTCCTTATCCCCCATTACTAGGATTGGTAGGGTAACATAGTAAAAATACCAAAAACAATCTACAGATTCAACTCAGTCCGCATCAAAACCCAACACACTTCTTTTTTTTAATTTTGGTTTTTCGAGACAGGACTTCTCTGTGTGCCACACCCACGGCGGTGTCGCCTGTGTGACAAATCCTGGTGATTCGGTGGTCGCATAAGGCAGGGGGGTTAGTGCCTTATGAGGATAGGCCTCCGGCGGTTCCTCGGCTGACAGCCCGAGTATGTCAAGTTCCTCAAGCACCCGGGTTCTGCGGATGATGGCTGGCAGGAGGACTAATCATTTTAAGTCTTCTGATCATTTCCCTTTTCTGTGCGTAACCAAGCAGCTGTATATAATTAAAAGGCCACTGGATGCTCTTAATATAATACTGATCTTGAAGAGAGTGTACTACAAGCTCCACTGATGGTGCAGGCTATGTTCAAGTTCAAGTTTTGGAGAAAAAGCACAAAAATCTAAAAGGAAGTTAAGGAAAGGTTGGAACAAGCTNAGCTCATGATAGATAAGCTCCCAGAAAGTCCTGAGGGAAACATTAGGTTTCTATGGGGGAAGAGAGGAGAGAGGAGAGAGAAGAAATAAAGTTTACAGAAAATATCTTAAGGAAGGTATCAACTTGGGGGATGAAAACTTTGGCAGTACATCAAGAAGAGAAATAGATGAGATAAGCAAAA